>JAKOGI010000945.1:352500-358144 GCA_029747015.1 Carnegiea gigantea
ATACATATATATATATATATAAATATATATTTATTATATATATATATGATATATATATATAGATAGAGATATATATATATATGCTCACACACAGACATATATGTATATATGACATACACATACGCACAACACATATATATGTGTGTGTGTGCGAGCTTGTGTGTGTGTAATATAAGATATATATATATATATATATATTTATATATACCTATATATAGATAGTATATATATATATATATCCGATAAATTATACTATATATATACGGTGTTATTTGGTATATATATGCATATACACGCACATATATCGAGCAGAGTCCATATAATGTATGCATATATCTATAATTATTATATATATATATTATATAATATTAGATATCATATAGACTATAATATCTAATTATCTAATATATAGATAATATACATCGAACCACACAACCACATTATGCAACTATAGATGTATGTGTGTATGTGTGTATATATATATATATATAAATATATACATATATATATATATATATATATATTATATATATATGTATGTTATATCTCTAGTATATTTGTGTGTAATATAATATATATGTATATATACATGTATATATGTGTTGTGTGTGTATATATATATATATTATATATATATATATATATCGATAATATCTATAATATATATATCTATATATATATATAATATAATAATATATCATGTGTGTGTGTATGTATAGATAGAGAGATAAATATATATTATAGCTATAAATACTATATATATATATATATATAGATGTATATATATGTATGTATGTATGTGTACACACATATATATAATATAATATTTCTTCCCCACAAGCTCTCTGGCGATCCCAGGAGCCTGCCATGGTGAATGGAGGTAAGAGAGGCTGTCCAAGAATTCTAATCCCGTTAAGCACCTCAATGGTGGAAACCAGTGGCCCCGTGGAAAATGCAAGTACCCAAACTCCTGAAGGGGCAGAACAAGTACCGGAATCAGTTGACTAAGCAGGGTCGACAATGTTGGAAACCCTAGAGTTGCATTCAGTAACTCAGGCCTCGATGACCAGCTCATATGCTTCAATTGTAGACCCAAATGAAGGCGCATCCCTTAAGTATGTCCTTGGTATGACGATCAATGAAGTAAAGTGTGCAAAAATCATAAAAGAGGATGTGAACCCTGAAATCGAATACTGGGAGAACGCCGTGTTGTGCTCAGTGCTAGGGACTAATCCACCAATAAAGGTAATGGAAGGCTATTTTAATAGAATATGGAAAGCCTATGGTATAGTTAAGATCATACAGGTGAGGAAAGGTGTCTACATGGTCAGATTTCAAAACTAGCAAGATAAGCTAATAGTGGAGAAACATGGGGTCTATTTTCTTTGACAGTAAACCAATGATCGTAAAGGGTTGGAATCCAGAAATGGAACTCCACACTGAGACAATCAAAACTCTCCCAATTTGGGTCCAATTCCCTAATCTAGGTATCAAATACTGGGGGGCGGAGAGTTTAAGCAAACTCGAAAGCATTATGGGAATTGCCCTGAAAACTTATCGTTATACAATGGAGAAAACACTACTACAATATGCCAGGCTACTTATTGAGATGCCATTGGATAGCATGATCCCAGAACACATTGAATTTATAAATAACAATGAGATATTGGTGAGACAGCAGGTACATTATGAATGGAAACCACTTAAGTGCACATACTGCCAAATGTTTGGACATGACATATCAATGTGCAAAAAGAAAGGAGTTATTCAGCAGGAATGGAGGGCAATTCAAAGAAATCCACAGCCAGAGGGGAAAGCACAAGAACAACCAAAAGAGATCCTAGGACTAGATACAGAACCTCAGCTTCAAGGTTTTACTCCAGCAGCTAGAAGAGATGCAGCAAGAGTTATTCCTGAACCAGTTCAGGCAGAAAGAAGACCAGGTCAACAAATTAACTCTTACCAGGTCCTAATGGGAGCAATGGGACAGACATACGGGGGGGAGAAAAATGGGGCAATAGCCCACATGGCTAACATACTGAGCTGGAACATAAGAGGCCTTAATTGGCCTAATAAACAAGAAGATGTCAAAATCTTCTTGCACACACACCAAGTGGGTTTGGTAGGGCTACTTGAAACCAAAATAAAGGAGAAGAATATTAATAGCATAGCTGCAATAACTGTCCCAGGATGGAGCTGGATACATAATTTCTCTCACAATCCCAAAGGATGCATTTGGATTGCATGGAAGCCAAATATATATAATGTGGAATTACTATTAATGACAGAGCAAATGATCCATTGCTATGTTACACAGTTGCACAGCAGCAAGAAATTCTATATTTCTTTCATATATGGTTTGAATCATGAAGGTCAAAGGCATGTCTTGTGGCAGGATTTGATTGCAATTGTAGCTCACATGAATAGTGCATGGTGCATAGTAGAAGACTTTAATTCTATACTTGACAAGGAGGACAGAATTGAAGGAGAGAAAACCAAAGACCATGAAATAAAGGACTTTGTAGAGTGCTTAGAAGCATGTGAGATGAATGAAATGAGAAGCACAGAAGCCTACTACTCTTGGACAAATAAAACCATATGGAGCAGAATAGATAGGGTCTCTATCAACCCATACTGTCCCCTTTCAGCAGACTTCACACAAGTAGCATACTTATCGAATGGCTTATCTGATCACTCCCCAATAACGATCCAGTTCCATGATGCACCTAAACCAAAAGCAAGTTTCCAATTCTACAATATGTGGAGTTCTCACAAGGATTTTCACCACATTATGACATCTATAGCCTAGAAATCTGAACACCAAGCCAGCCTCCACAACATTCAGGACTTCTTGAACCATCTGAAGCATCCCCTAAGAAAGCTAAACAGGCATAAATTTGGGGACTTACTTGAACAGCTAGCTATTAACAAGGACAAACTTAACAAAATATAATAGTAAGTTTTTGGGGATCCTAAAAATTAGACACTCAAAGAGCAAGAAAGAGAAAGCAGGGAGCAATATATTACAATCTTTTCATCAGTCATGACCTTAGTCAAGCAACAAAGCAAGATTGATTGGATACAATATGGAGACGACTGTACAAGCTACTTCTTTGCTAGAGTAAAGGGCAGAAAGTTAACACAGTACATTTATAGAATCAGAGATGAAATAGGTGAGATGGTTGAAGGTTTTGCAAAGGTTGATAAAATCATTTTGGAATTTTATAAAAACCGGCTTGGCAAACAATCCACCCCAAGGAGCCAAATAAACACTCATATCATGTAGACAGGGCCCTATCTCATAGTTTCTCAACAATTAGAAATGAGTAGATAGTTCACAGAGAAAGACATCAAGGAGGCAATCTTCTCCATACCAATCAACAAGTCCCCTGGCCTAGACGGTTATAACAGTGGGTTTTATAAAACCTCATGGACTACTATAGGATCCATGATATGTGCTGCCATTCAAAGCTTCTTTGCAACTAGAACCATGCCTCGCTCTTTGATTCAGACTAAGCTAGTTGTATTACCTAAAATACCTCATCCACATATAGCAAATGATTTCAAACCCATCTCTTACTGCAACGTTCTCTATTAATGTATCTCTAAATTGCTGTGTTTAAGAATCAAAGGGGTGCTACCCAGCATCATCAATCAAAGTCAAGTTGCTTTTGTCAAAGGCAGAGAATTACTCTATAATGTACTAATGTGCCAGGACATTGTTAGGGGGTATAAAAGACAGCATATGTCCCCTAGATGCATGCTGAAGATTGACCTTCAGAAAGCTTTCGATTCAATTCATTGGGATTTTGTGAAAGAGATGCTAACAGAGCTTAAGTTCCCTGAAATCTTCACAAAATGGATTATGGCCTATGTGACCTCGGTGACCTTCAGCATTAATCTCAATGGACAAGAATGTGGATCCTTTGAAGGGGGAAGAGGGCTTAGGCAAGGGGACCCACTATCCCCCCTTCTCTTTGTCATTACAATGGAATACCTATCGATGCTCATGAATAATATGTGCTCCACGCTTGATTTCTGTTTTCATCCCAAATATAAAGCTCTCAAAATAACTCATCTCATGTTTGTAGATGATCTCATCATCTTTTGCAAGGCAAATCCCATAACACTCAAACTGGTCTTCCAAGCACTCCAAAAGTTCCATAAATGTGCTGGCTTAAAAATCAACCTCTAGAAGTCACAGATATTATTTGGAGGATGCTTATGAGAATTACAGAGACAGTGTTTGACAATATCAGGCTTCCAAGAAGGGGCTCTCCCCTTAAAATATCTTAGTGTTCCCATTATAGCCAGTAGGCTCACAAAGATTGAATGCAGAGGGCTAGTTGACAAAATGAGAACTCAGATACAGGTGTGGTCCCTGAGAAATATATCCTATGCAGCAAGGGTAATGCTTATTAACACAGTCGTTTTTGGCATGGTGAGTTGCTAGGCATCAATATTCATTATCCCCAAGGAGGTGCTTGATATAATTACTCATCTTTGCAGGAACTTTATATAGACAGGGGCAACAGACTTCCCCCCATATATCTCATGGAAAACAGTGTGTCTATTAAAGAATTAAGGAGGGCTTGGGATTAAAGATATCTCAGTTTAGAACAAAGCAAAAATAGCTAAACTGGCATGGGCAATTGAGAACAAAACAGACCTGCTGTGGGTCAAATGGGTTCATAGAAGATACTTGAGGGGGAAAGACTGGTGGAACTACAAACCACTGCATGATTACAGTTGGTATTGGAGAAAACTTTGTTGTGTAAAGGATTAGTTCAAACTCTCACAAGGGGCAGTGCAGAAAACTTGGCAATGGAAGGATAAAACTGAGTATAAAGTATCTCAAGGATATACATGGCTGCCAGGAGCACAGACCGAACCTCCATGGACAAATATGGTATGGGCCCAAGCTATAATCCCAAGACACGCATTTATAACATGGGTGATGATGCATGGAAGACTCCCTACAAAAATGAGGCTGTTAAAATTTTCCCTTGAGAGGGAATTGCTTTGCAGCCTATGTAAAGAGCAAGAGGAGGATGATATACACCTCTTCTTCAAATGTGATCACGCCAACAAAATCGGGGAGGAGATTGCTTCATGGTGGAAGCACGACATCATTAATCGGGATAGCCAGCACCCGCAGGAAACATTACAGACCATATATATAAGGGAGGAGCCAGGAAAAACGTGACCAACGCCAATTTTACAGCAACAATTTACCACATTTGGATAGTAAGAAACCAAGCAATTTTCAAGAACCACATATAGCCAGCCATGATCACAAGCGAGGCGGCCAGGAAGCGGGCCATTCAGACACTGCTTGTTCTAAATACAATCAAAAGGAAAGACAATACACACACAGACAGAATACTCACTTATTGTCAAAGCCAGTAACACATCATTACTGATGGTAAAGGGTTGTAAATAAGGGCTGCCCTTGTTGATGAATATCTCATTCTTTCTTGCGATATATACATATATATATATATATATATATATATATATATATATATATATATATATATATATACATATATATATATATATATATATATATATATATATATATATATATATATATATATATATATATATATACACATACATACATATATACATACGTATGTAT
>JAKOGI010000946.1:0-2500 GCA_029747015.1 Carnegiea gigantea
TATATATATATATATATATATATATATATATATGATCTTCTTCTTCCTCTGGCGATCTTTGGGTAACTAGGATTCAGTACCATGGCAAGGGGGGCGAAAGAGGACGTCCTAAGCAACAAAGTGGTTTGGTGAGCCCTGGTAGCAGTGTAGCAGCTCAAAATGATGAAGCTGAGACCGAAGTTAGCATCTCCCAAGAGTTAATTGATGGAAGAACACAGGATGTATTTGAACAAGTTAGCGTTTCGGCTATGGCTCCAGTCGAAACAATCTCACCAACACAAAGCCCAATTAGCTCATATGCAGCAATGACAGATCCAGATAAAGGTACATCCTTAACCTTTTTTCAAACACAGGTGGTTAATGGGTGAAATGTGCTAGAATTAAGTCTAAGGATGTCTTGCCTGAAATTGAATACTGGAAATCAGCTCTGTATTAGGAGCTAACCATCCTTTGGAAGTGATTCACGGTTTCATCAGGTGTATATGGAGGACTTTTGACATTGATAAAATATGCCTAGTTAAGAAAGGAGTTTTTCTAGTGAGGTTTAAGCATCTCAGTGTGCAATCAATTGTGGTACAGGGAGGGGTATATTTCTTCGATAATAAACCTTTCCTAGTTGAGCTCTAGAATGAGGAAATGGATTTGAACATAGAAACACTTGCATCACTTCCCATGTGGGTCAGATTTATGGATTTGGATATTAAATATTGGGGATTGAAAAGCTTAAGCAAATTAGGCAGTATGCTAGGGATACCTATCAAGACAGATAAATACATGAGGGATAAATCCTTCCTCAAATATGTACGGTTACTTATAAAGATTCAACTTGAAGATAAGTTCCCAGAGTATATAGATTTTGTCAATGAACACAATGTGGCGGTAACGCAAAGGGTGGAATATGAGTGGAAACCCACAAAATGTGATTTATGCAAAATGTTTGGCCATACTAGGGATGACTATAGGAAGAAGCCACAATCTAGAGCAGAATGGAGGCCAGTCATAAGGTAGGAACCTCAAGAGCTGGCCCTACCACATCTTCACACAGATAATGAGGGCTTCATAACTGTAAGAAAAAGGGCAACAGCAGTAGCTACTGGAAGCAAGGACTTGTCAACAGCAGCAACTACTGCACCCACACTTGCTCAGAACTCGTTTGAGATGTTAGTTGCAAATGAAGGAAATGAAGTTATGCATCCTAGAATAGAAGGAGGGCCCCCCCTATGGATAGGATTTGCAATTTGAATATAAGGGGCCTAAATTGGCCCAATAAGCAAGAAGATGTCAAAAGCTTCTTGCATGAGAAGCGTATTGGGTTCATAGGACTTTTAGAGACTAAAGTCAAGGAGAATAAGGTTGAGAGGATAGCAAATAACATTTTTCAGGGATGGAATTGGCATCACAACTTCACCCTCAACACTAAAGGAAGAATTTGGATTGCATGGAAGCCAAGTAGTTGTAGTGTTAAAATAGTTTCCTAAGCTGACCAGTTCATTCATTGCAATGCAACACAATTAGCCACCATGAAGGGCTTTTATATAACATTTGTTTATGGGGCCAATCAAGAGTTGTAAAGGAGAGGTTTATGGGAGGATTTGAAACACATTGCCAATAGCATGGGTGATGCTTGGTGTATATTAGGTGATTTTAATGTTGTACTCTATGCTGGAGATAGAATTAGGGGGACTGAGGTGCAATTTCATAAAGTGCAGAGTTTTGGAGATTGCATCACAGCCTGTGAATTACAAGAATTAAGAAGTATAGGTCCATACTACACTTGGACAAATAAAACCATTTGGACTAGAATTGACAGGGCCTTTGTGAATATGTACTGGTTCAATCCATTTGCCTTCTGCGAAGTGACTTATATGAAAAATACACTTTCAGACCACATGGTATTGGTGATAGATTTTCCCTGGTGCCCCAAACCCAAAACCATCTTTCAGTTTTGTGATATGTGGGTAAGCGACCCTAGTTTCTTACCATTAATTGCATCAATTAAGTCCAAGCTACCTCACACTGACCCTATCACCAAATTGAAGGGGTTTCTAAGAGACACTAAATCAGCACTTCAAAAGCTGAACAAAAATAGGTTTGCTGACCTGAGAGCTCAGCTATACAAGGCCAAAGCTGATTTGGAGGGAGTTCAATTGCAATTTTCACAAGAACTTGGGAATCTGGAATGGAGATAAAAAGGAAGAAATGGCAAGGGCACATTATATACATGTTATGTCTTCAGTGATTGACATAATAAGGCAGCAAAGTACGGCTGAGTGGATTAGTTATGAAGATGATTGCACAAGATACTTCTTTGCTAAGATTAAGCAAAGGAAGACATCCACTTAAATTTCTCAATCCAAGATGACCAAGGGCAAACAAGGCAAGGGTTTTTAGAAGTTAAAGAGGTCATGCATAAATACTATAAGAATTTATTGGGGAGACAGCATTCAGTCAGGCAGCAGCTTAACCCTAATTTTATTGGCATAGGCAACACTCTGACGGT
>JAKOGI010000946.1:7500-22500 GCA_029747015.1 Carnegiea gigantea
TAGATAATTGAGGATGAAAGGAGTAATAATGTCTTTTTGTATTATTAGATACTTTGTCTCATAAATGTGTGCTACTTTTGGGTGATTTTGATTCCCCCAATAAATCATATTTTAACTTAATATTTCATTATCGTTTTTTAAATGCAAAATTCATTTTAAAATAAATATTGCAAAAGTTTTAAAATGTCGCTAAGTAAGTTTGTCACACCATATAAATTTTGAATAAGATATTCTCATTGAAATAAATGTTGCATGTACAGTCCCAAATTCTTTGGAAACATATTAAATATGCAACACATTATATGTTTAATGGGTAATGATATAGATTCGAGTGTTGCGAATGACTCACAAAGAGTTATTAAGCTCTCCAATACAAATTTTCTTCATTCACTAGTTTCAAACATCAAATCTTTTTTTTGAAAGCAAATGTAAAATCATCTGAACTAACATATGTATTTTTTTCATGTTTATTATCGTGAGACAAGTAATGTGTATGCCTTTTTTAAACTACATATATAATTAGACCTGACAACTCAAGTGAGCCATACAATACGGGTCAGTCGTATTTCGAGTTCAGGCTTTAAAGTGCTAAACCCTTACGCCAAAGTTTCGGGTTCGGATCTATACAATGGGTTAGAACCATATTTCATTTTTTTTCTCCATCCTATGTACATACAAACATTATAACATTTCGTAAACCAAAAAAGATTTCATCTGCAAAATGCCAGATTCTGGTACTTAAAACTCTAAGAGTCAATCTATAAAACCCAGGATTTGTTTACATTTTGGATCATATTTTCCAAAAATAAAAAAATACAAAATAACTCTAGGGATATCTATTGTTACAAATACCGAATTTCTAATGAAATTAAAATACTTATGATGTGGCTATTTCCGAAAAATTTACTTTTTGGTCCACTAAGGTTTGATATAATAATTTCCGTGACCTACTTTTTTAGATAAATATTTTTAGGAATACGTAGGTTTGGATAATTTTTTTTCGGGGTACAACTGTTTGGGTTATAATACTTTTGGGGGGCAAGTATTTATTTTTCTGACCCACAACTTTCTCAAATTAAGAATTGGCACCAATTATGCAAATATGATTATCTTTAGTGTTTTTGCTTCTTATAATGACTTAACTTGATACTAGTTGTTGCAATCTACTACTTATACTATAAATATTATATTTTCTGTGATTAGAGGCTCACTATACTAAGCAAAATAATTAAAACTTAAGTAGAGAATTTTGAGCATTACCTGAACTTAGTCAGCGCTATATCTTAGTGTTCCTCTAGCTTCTAGTTTACAGATATTGCTAATCTTAACTACACCTTCTTTAACTCAGGCACAGCACAGATACGTTTCGTTTTCTACCTCGGACCATACTCACCAATCAAGTTTTTAATATTTTTAAGGATAGTGAGACTTTAATGAAGAAATCATAATATTTTAGATATAAGATTCGATTGAATAACGTTCTCTATTGGGAAACTTCTTTTATTGAATGCTTAAAAGTGGAAATATCATAATGGGAAGATTTGAAGAGAGATTTTAGTGGTTAAGATCATCAGAGATGCTTGCTCATAGAGAAATGGAGGTACCCAACTTCTCTTTCACTCAAGTATGCTCAAATGACTGTGTTCTTCTTGGCACTTAGCCTCTCTTTTTATAGAGGAAATGGACTACATAAGATGCCCTAATGGCTATAGTACCCATTGGTATTTTCACATGACTACAGTTGTGCTCACATGATTATAGTAGACAATATTATTTTTCTGACTTAACACTTGACAAAATAGTACAATAATTGAGCAACAACTTTTCAGAACCTTTAATGTTGATAAGACTAGTCATCCATATTGAAATTCTGCATGCCTTCATCTTTAATAATGTCTTCCAGTCCATCACTATCGAGATAATCATCAAAATCTTCATGAAGTTGAAGATGGTTTGGACCCGATATTTCAAATAATTCATAAAGATATTTCTTTCCTTTTTTCGATAACAATGCATTAGTGGTCTTTATTTTTCAATTAATGCCTACATTTTGATGATAAATATTGTAAAAACCAATGGCTCTTGCTAAAACAGGATCACTGACTACTTCTTGTCATTCTAAAAACTATTTTTTCCATTGATCATAGGGATCATCCAAATCAACTAATTGAACAAAATAATGGGTTGCTTTAGCGTTTCCATTTTCATATTCGACTACTATGCAATTTACCTTGACATATAGGTGTCCAATGTATGGAATTTTTGTTGGATCAACAGGACATGTGAGCATCCAATGGATCCATTTTCATATTCGACTCACTTGAAATGTCTGAACTTTAACCGCTGCTGGATCTAAAAGTCCGGCGACTATCCACTCTTGTCAAGATAGAGATGAACGTTGAAATATCTGAATGTTGATTGCTACTGGATCTGAAAGTTCGGTGCCTATCCACTCCTGTCAGGCTAGAGACGAATGTTGAAAATTTTGAACTTTGACCACTACTGCATTTGAAAGTCCGATGCTTGTCCACTCTGATCAAGATAGATATGTATGCTGAAATATCTGAACTTGACTGCTTCTGGATCTGAAGTTCGATACTTATCCACTCTCGTTAGGAGAGAGACGAATGTTGAAATTGATGATTTTATCCTTTCCCTAGATTAGCATATTACTTCATCACCAGAGTAGTGGACCTTTTGTTGGTCTTGCAAACTGATGTAAAGACTCTTGCCTAATTATTTTTTTGCTTGGCATATGTTGATGAACCAATTGGTCCCCCTATTGGCACTTGTTTTTCCTTGGTCTGTCATTTGTTTTGATGCATGGAAAGATAGTATTTGTGGCCTCAATTTGCTTAGAAAATTGACTGAAACCCCTATGACCATCACTTTCTCTTTCTTCCTTGTTTTTTGGTCTTTTAACTAGACAATGCATGTGAAAGATCCCCTCTAAGGAATCAGCTAGTTCCCTAGGCCCCTTTTTTGGGCTCTTTTCCATCTTAAATTCTTATCAATTGAATTGCCCAAAACTTGCATGCATAGGAAACGGTACTGGCCAGGCCCCCATAATAGCAACTTTGCTTTTCTTCTTTGTTTTTGTTTTCATTAGATGCTTGAATTTTTGCAGTCTTCCCCTTCATATAGTCACCAAGCAGTTTCCTTAAGTGTGGCTCTTCTTTTTTTTTCCCCCCCTTGCTTTCTCTTGCTTTTTAGTGTTCTGTTTGCATGCTTTTTGGCAAAGCACCTTAAAGTGGAACCCGACTAGTTTCCACCTCCCTTAGCTTACCTTCTTCTTCATAAATAGCCGCCTTTGGTGTTGTGCAACTCACACAATCTTCCTCTCTTGCTTTCAAGTAAGGCTTCCTCAAGACTCTTTTATTGAGAGAGAATGACGGCCAACTGATGCTTGGGATGGCCATGACCTTTTACTAGATGCTAGTCGACATGCATCTAGCAATGCTGTTGTAAATGTTGTAATTGCTCTTCTCACTACTTGTTTCCATTTTTCCATCTAATGTGGATCTGATATGCTTTTTCCCTTTTTCCTTTTCAAAATGATTTAATTAAGCATGTTGTTGCCCTTAGAAAGTTCATGATAGAGGTGGGTCCTCGGAGAGCTCAAATTCAGGTCGTCGTAGAGAATGTGGAATTCGGTGCCTTCTATTATGCATTAAGCGGAGTAATGGACTTAGCCGATCGCTTTATTACTCGTAAAGTGGTTGAGAGATTTTAGGAAACCACCAACACCTTTCACCTTCCCTTTGATGAGATGACTATAATTCCTTTTCATTTCGTCATACAAATAGGTCTTGGTCTCGCTAGAGAGCCAATAGTGTATTATAAGGATTTCCACACTCATCGTGATCAACTAAAAAACCTGACAAAACCCACAAGTGTACTAGTGTTGTAGTTTAGATAAAATATCATCCTCTGGGACTAATCGCAATTTATTGGTCTTGTCCTACCAAAAATGCTAAGGAAACAAATTTTAGCAAATTGTTTCAACTATGCTAATTAGCTATGTGGGAATTCAATTAAACTAAAGCATCCAGGGATTTGTTCTGCTCAATTAAAGTATTGAAGTTTTGAATTAAACATGCACTCTTTTCTAGTTTGGAATAGTTTAAGGAACTGCAATCTAGCTAAAGTCAACCTCTTCTTTCGAAGTAAACTGAATTACTTACACTAAACCAGTTATCATTATTTCAAATGTCCTCCTTTTAGTCTTAGTTAAAGATTTTTGATTACTAAAGGTTTCCTCTAAACTTACAATTCTTTCTCAAGGATTACCAAGTCAAGTTCAATCTTGTTGGTCTAATAGTGAGTTTCTCCTTTCAGTACTTTACTCAACTATCTGATATATGCAAGCAAATCTGGGCAAAACGTACTCACATCAATACTATGAAAGGATTGAATAAAACCACTCAAAAATAGAATGAGCACAACAAACAAAGATTAAAGATCGACATCAATAGTTCGGCAAACCAATGCCTACATTGAATTAAACTAATTACTCATTATTAAACAAAACAACATCTAAATCAAAACAAACTAAAGTTAAAGAAGAGAGAAGAGAATGCTTAGCAACAAAGGAGGCTCTTCAATGATCTTTCAACCTTTAAGGATCCAATTGCCAATTCCTTCCTTCTAATCTTCTTTTTCTTCAAGGAACACTAGAAAAATCCGAAAACTGACGAAAGAGATGAGATTTAGGGTAGAGTGTCCTCTCTTTGCTCATAGCAAGAGATGCCTTCAAATATCTGAACTCAAGCATCCTCAGCCGCACATTCGAGGGAAAACAAAGAGACTTACAGTTACCAGCGTACCACGGACCGTGTAGGCACCACAGTCAGACTGTGTTCACCTCTCATCATGAGTTCACCTTTCTTTCTTTGCTCGATAGGCAAATGCGATAGGGGTACCACAGCGGTGACTCAAAAATGTGCCTAAATGAGGGCCAATGGTGGGTCAAAAGGGCCTAAAACTTGCAAAATGCACTAAAGAAACATACATGAGTGTAAAATAAAATAGGGATGCAAATCATACACTTAAGCACACAAATCCCCTAAGAAATGCTATTAAAGGACTCTCAAATGATGCACATTTTCAGCACTTATCAAATTCCCCCATGCTTGAATAATTGCTTGTTCCTAAACAATCCTAAAACTAAAAATTTATTCACAACCTCCTCAGATAAGACATTATTAGTATCTTCAATGGAAAAACCAATCCAAACCTAGCCTAAGAGTGCGCAAACACTTTTCATAATCAGATAGAAAGATGAAATTTCCGAAAGTTCCTAAAAGCCAACAACGCCGAAGTTTGAACCAATCGCCCCAAATCGTCGCATACAATCACACCAGCATAGGAAATAGTTAGAGCTAGAAAAATCGGTAGAAACTCACTTTAGTCATGTGACACTCTTCACTCATGTGTTTTAAGATGTCCTAAGGTTCCCTCAGTTCTTATTCTAAAGACTCAAATCTACTATAAATTTGCCAAAACTCTCTAATTTGCCATCACTTGTCTACAATACACATATTAAACAATCATAAGGACATTATATGGGTTTCAAACGAGCTAAGGGTAAAGATAGGAGGGAAATAAACATTTTTGCGAATATGGAACAAAAAGCCAAAAACTAAGAGCTAAACCCTCCCAACGTCATTGTAAAAAACTCTCCTCAAACTAGTAATACTCAAATACGCAAGCAAATCCCCTTACGCAATCAAATGAGAAGAGAGAATTGAAATTCAAAAGTAATTATGTCCAATAAGGCCAACCTCTTTTATTTTCTTTTCTCTTTTGTTTTGTTGGGATCATTTTTATAATTTTCTTTCAATAAAGGGTGCGGCCACAAAAATAAACATCAAACTTCATTTTTTTTTCAATTCTTTTCTAATCATCCTACAATAAAACAAGGAATCTCTCATATGAACATATCAACATGAAACCCTTCACCTACATACCCAACCAAACCACCAAAAAGATCTCAATGCTCCAAACTAACTCCCAAACTAAATATGAAGGAGTGAAATCCTCCCTAGTCTTACCTTAAGGGTAAGATATGTGCTTGGCCAAAGGCTAAATATGGAGGTTCACATCAATAAATATGGGTTTAAGGCTCAAAGGGCTAGCAAGGGGTATGTTATACATACAAGGGTGGCCAGTTGTTCTGTGGGGTTTATCATAAAAGAATGCCTTAATCATTTTGCCTAAATACATATGCTTGATGTGATTTTGAATGAGAATCAAAGTAAGTTCTAGAGAAATGATATATAGGAAGAGTCACTTAAGAAAAGGCAAGAGACTAAATCGATAGAGTAGCCTTATAAAGCTCAAAGTCTCACGAGACATCTACTAAAGGCATAACTAGCTCATTTCAATCCACATGCCATATTTCATGTAAAGAGTTATGGGGCAATCAATTCGCACTCAACACAAGCTCAAAACATGAAGCACATATTTTCACAAACTCACTTCCAAAAACTTTTATTCATAGTTGGGCATAACAAAGGAACATTCTAAACAAAAGAAGACTACCTAATCTACCAAGTTCATCATCGGGGAAATATTTTTATTTTTGTTTTTGGTTTTATTGTTTTTTGCTATTTTTTGCAAAAATGCAAGCCCAAATGAAAGTAAACCTAAAATGAAAAACTATCTAAAATGTCATCCTTCTAATGCAAAAGAAATACAAAATTTTAAGAATGAAACTAAATGCACTAACTACATGCTCTAGCTACATGGAGTAAATCCTAAAATGCAGAACTAAATGCAATCATGAACAATATATAGACATGCTAGAACTAACAAACTAGGCATTAGACGCCAAAGCAAAGCAACTCAACTCCCCCACGCCTGGACAAAGCATTAGCCTCAATGCAAACTTATGTGGAGAAAAGCAAGGGGGAGGACTAAGAAGCAATTAAAATGGAGGAGGGGAAGGAGGGTGCGGTGGGTGACCTCGAGGGATTTGTCAATCTCTCCATATCTCAAGACAAGCCCTAAAGTCCTAAAAATACTGATTTTGGATGACGATCAACCCACGGAGCTCATCATGTCGCTTTTGGACAAACTCACGAAGAGCCTCGTGTTCAGCTTCAACATAGGCTTGTAGGGAGGCTTGCTCCTCTTGAATGGACCTAAGGGTGGCTTAAACTTCCTCATATTCAATGGGAGAACCTAGAAGAACAAACTAGGGCCACCACAGAAAGTAGGTTGGGGCCAAGGTGGTGCAGGAAGGCCTACATCAACATTACTAGGTAGCCATAAAAGGCTAGCCCGGTGAAGTAAGGTGGTCCGCTCAACATCAGAAAGTGACAAAAGTCGACTCCTAAGGTAAATCCAACACAGCTGCCCAACCTCAACCTTAAAGAATTTCAATTGTTTGAACGTACCTTTATCAAGTTGCTCGAACCCTGAGACTCGTTCCTTGGGGTTTGTGTCACCACCTAAACATATAGCAATAGTAGTGATGAGGCAGCCTATGACTATCCTACCGGCCGTACTTGTAGCTGCACTATACAATTATCAAGCCAGGAAAGACCCAGGGTCAATTCGGTCACCATTCACCATTCTAGACAAGAAATACAGCTCAGACAATTAAGGGACTTTCAGACTATCATCCCTAGAAATGATATCACATGAAAGCACGCGTTAGACCACCTGGATACAAGGATTTCTAATGAAGGTGCCCTTGCATGTACTTGTTTTATACCTATGATCCCTGGAAATCTCATCCCAAAAGACATTGTGGACCTCGAGTGACCTCAACATGCAAAGTACTCAAAAACTCGAGGGTGAGGCCCCTATAGGTATGGTCCTTCATTTCGATAAACCAACCTATCATGTCCCGGGTAAACAACTATCTAATGTCATCCAAAAACCACAATTAGGTTAACAAATCCTTATCATAGAAACATGTAGCTACAGGTAGTCTGCTACTGAAACATGTATTACGTGCAACTTGATCAAGATGAGTTAAACCAAGTAGGTGAAGAGCATTATTAGCTACTTTTGCTTTTTCTCAGGCCTTAAGTTGGCCACTACTCACTTTCTCTCTTGAGAGTCCCAAATAGGTACTTTCTACCTTTTGTTAAAAACTTAAAATAACAAATTAGCTATTCTGCTTCTCTCCTCTATCTCATTAGTCTTCATGCCTCCCCCCGCCCCCTTCCCAAATGGTCTCTTTTTGTCTCTTATAAACGTGCAATACAATTTTTACACATCTTTGTCTCTCTCTCACCTACGAGAGTTTCTAATTTTAAAATAAGAAACTAAAGAAACTATACATGCTACTCAAGGTCAATTTTTCTTCAATGCATAATTTACTTTCAGAATTCATTTTTAACAGGAGGAATCGGCCTCAATTCTTTTGTGTCTTTAGGAATAGGTCTCTCTACTAATATATTACACAAATACAACTACCTATATATCAAAGTCTCCTCAAATCCCACAGAAATGTGCTCCACAACAAGAGTCGTTTTTGTCGTACTTTTCTTAAAAAACAAGTTCATTAAAAAAATTTAAAAATATTTTTCCAAGATGAATGCACTTATTCTCAAATTTTAATCAAATTAGTTCATTAACAACCTATTAAGAAATTCAATCAATTAGAACGGAGCAACTCAAAGAATCGAGGAATATTGAGATCCATGCACAACTCTAGCTTTCTTATAGTTTTCAAAAGAAAATGAAATTTAGAAAATATGAGACTATCAAAATGTCTGTTTTTTCCCCAAGATTATTTGGGATTTGTGACTCAAAATGTAAGTTGGACATGCGAACGGAAAATTATACCCAATAGAATAATAATATCGTGCCCACATTGTATATTTTTCAAAAACGGTCTGTAAGGGCAAATGTATCCTAGATTCCTGATGTTAATAAGTACCAATCTTTATATAACAAATGTAAAAATGACTGAGAGGCTAGGAGAACTTCCCTCCTCTATTCCAAGCATGTCATGTAATCCCTCCAAATTTCATAGGTGGCAGTTAAAATTTCAAATAAAGGAGGGATATTGGGTGGATTTGAATTAATAGGCTGCAGATTAAGTAGTTATAAACTTGAGTTAAACTAGGAGTCTAGCTTTCACACCATATCACATATCCCGCCCCCCGATCTTCTACCCATCTAAAACGGTTACACATCATTTTACCAAAAACTGAGTCCCACGTTCTCTTGATTCCTCTCTTTTTAAACTGTTGATAGAGTGCCTTGACTGGTAGCTACGCCCCCTCCATAATCTCATTTCTTCCCTCCAACTTCATATTCTCTGTTCTTCTTTGACTAATCATTCCCTGAGATCCTCACTGACCACGACATCGCTATGAATGTGGACTTACTCGGCTGGGCAGACTCTGAGAGTAATAAGGACAAACTACTAGCTGTGGTTGTGTGGAAAGTAATGAATGAACCGGTGCCACTGTGCTGGAGAGAGAAAATAATGTTTTGGAGGGGGTAACATGATGAAGTTGTCTATGGAAAGGAGTGAGTAATAAGATCCAACAATGAACTCATTGGGAAGATGAAGAAGGAACATGATAACTGGGATGACCAGTGGGTGGCTCCTTTTTTTTTTTTAGAGGGGGTGTTGGTAGTGGTATAGATGATGCTGTGATGGGGTGGGGAATGTGCAGCGGAGGTAAGATAGGTAATAGAGATTAGTGAGGAGATTTTTTTTCTCCTTTTTTTTGGATTATGAAGATAAATGTTTTGTCATAGAGTTGTATATTTAATCAAGATAAAAAATTTCAAGTGGGTTTAAGTTTTGAAAATAGATAGTGAAGTAGTAAAAATGTCTAAGAGATTGGAAAAGGATGAAGGCGGCACTAGATTTCGGTTCTAAACAAGTTAGATTCAGTAATGAATTTGGTTTTTGAGATCATCCTTCATGATTACATTTTTAAGTGTGATGATGACACTTCTAATAACTTCAAGAAATTTTTAAATTTTTGAAAGTTGCATAGTCTAGAGTTCAATATATGGGGTATATATTCAAGTAAATTGTAAATATATATGTTACGGCGTGTACATATATGTATGACCAATATTGATTTTTGGTCTTCCCAATATGATTCTTGATCAAATTTCAGTATACTATTATTGCAAAATAGATTATTAATTCATATATTTTTTTTCCCTAGATTTGAGGAATGAAGCTGTTTTATCAATCAATCTATCTCATTTGCATTTTTGCCTTTTGTGGACACATTTTTCTTTAGGAAGATGAATCATTTAATTGTTAGATTCAAGATCATAAATGATCATAATAGAATGAAGCCAAATGCATTTTTGTTATCTGATTCTAAAGCAATAAATATTTAGAAATTGACTAGCTAGATGTATTTTATGCGTATATATTAAAAGAGAAAAAAATATTTTAATGGTAAATTATTCCTTAGGACATTCAAAAAGAAGAAAGACGGACAAATTTGTTCAAAAGAGGTGAGTATAATTTAAATATAAGTCAATTATTATAGTTGAAAAAAATTTCAATTGTACAATTTTGCCCATATCGCTTCTAAAACTGAATAGAACTACACACCTACTTCATGGATAAGGTATATCAGATGATAGCATAATAAAATATTGCACACCAATGCTTTTGTCGTTTTAGTTCAATATTTTTATTCACTTTGGATGTACAAAATAATATTATGTGTGCATGTGTGTTTGTGCAACATCATACCAGCTACATATATGTATTAAGTGAAGTAAACATAGTTCTTGACTTCATTATTTGAGCAATGATTGGGTTATTGCTGATGGTTGACATGCTAATGCGTAGATGTGGAAGAGTTGGGATGGAAGGAATGCAACGGCTATTCATTGATGATGAAAATGAATGAGTTTGGGAAGGTCTTTTGTGATTGGGTATGGAAGTTGGTTTATTTTTCACAACACATTTGTAAAATTTTCTTCTTCTACATACAATATGTAGACATATGTGTGTGTGTGTGCGCGCGCGCGCACACACACACACACACACACACACACACACACACACACACACACATATATATATATATATATATATATATATATATATATATATATCATATACTAATTAACTTTTACAATTCACATCACAACTTTGCCTCTTTCAATGCAATTATATAATTTTGTTAATTCTCTTCTTTTACTTTGAAATCTTTTTTGTTGGCACTAGACTAAACATATTAATGTGGGGGTGTTGGGTAAATTATATAAGTTCTCAACATTATATCTTCATGGCACATAAAACCTCAAGTAAGATGAGATCATGTAATTTAAAAGATTGAGAACTTAGTTTATTTGGATCATCCACTATTTCGGACAAACTAAAGAGCTTTTCAATTTAATGTGATGATATGTTCGCACCTACTTAGTTTTTCACACGACGTCTTATATAAAGATATCTCTATTTTGTGTGTGTGTGTGTGTGTGTGTGTGTGTGTGTGTGTGTGTATACATACACATAAAATAACATAATTTAAATGTAAAGTTCAAACACTTTTTTACATGAGAATAATTCCCGCTTAAATATCACCCCTACAATTCATTCCCTTCTAATCTCCACCATTTCAAAATTCAAGTTACAATAATGCATAACATATGAAGTTCAATTTGGCAACGAAACTAATTGTTACTAACCAATTACAATATATTTCCCAAAAGAAAACAATTGCATTGGATATTAATGAAGAAAGTTTGGAAATAATCTCAAAATTTTCTTCCATTGTTAAAATTATATACCATTATACATATAGAAACTAACAATAAACATCCACTAAAATCTCATAGTAATATGCTATATGCTAATGCTAATTAAATAATGAACCCATATACTGCTATTCAAATGATTCCTTTCTATTCAAATGGCCTGAATAGCCTGAACCCTCTATCAATCTTGCAAGTCCCAACAGTAATTTACTCATCCTATTACACATTTTTTCCCCAATTTTTCCTCCCTTCTTTTCGTGATAATGTAATTGCGTACTGACCACAATTGTAATGCTAGGTTGTTGGTCCATTAGGACCTTTACGTTTTTCCAAGGACATTGATTATTGGGCATCTAGAATTAGGCATCTACCTGTTCTTTTTCGCAAAGGATACAAGACATGGTCAACTTTCATATAAAAATCATGCATAGGTGAATTAAATTATTATATCTCCAACTCATGAAATCTATATCATTTTCCTTCATTAAATCAATTTCAACATAAAATACTAGGGACTCACTTTTGAAATAATAAATTTAATGATGGATGAAATTTGATAACACATAAACAACTTGGCAATATGTCAAATTCGAGTTATGATTGATAGAAAAATTCGGTGAACTTTAAGGATTACAAAATGATAATAAGCAACTTTGAGCTTTGAATGTTAAGAACCATAATTAACGATAGCCAAATCATGCACACTTCATCTGATCATGTATTCACGTGATTAGATGAAATAAAAATCACTATTCTTTAAAAAGATTTTTAAAAGTAAATTACTCCGTGCATAGCACGGGTCCATATTAGTTTCATAAAATCATTGTAGGTGAGTAAATTAGATTGGTTCATTTTGCAAAAGGAAGCTCATGATAATAGTTTTTCCTCTCTCATCAAAAAAAGGAAATAAAATTTCCTTTATATATAAAATGACTACAGTTTTAGCAAACTTTTCAAACAAATTATCAGTCCTTTTATCTTTCTTCAATCCAGATATGAGAGTTGCTTTCCTTCATTCCTGCCCCCACGGTCCATTAAAACGTTCAACGATCGAGCACAAAATTTAGAGATCTAGACTGAAATACTAGGAAATTTTGTTTGAAACTTGTGGTGTGATAACTTCTAAACTTTACAAGTTCATTTAAAAATTTATATGTGAAATTTTAATTAAACTCTAAATTTTCTTTACCAAACTCCATACTTTACTGCTGAAATTTTCACTTAGTCTATTGAGAAATTACTATAATATGATATAAACTTAACCGAAAAGAAATTATAACATGAACTTAGTAGAGCCATTATGATTAGATGCAATCTCTATAGTCTGTATAGACATTCACCGTGCAAATGCTCATATACAGGATTTGAGCATGCTAACACATCATTCGTCACATAAAAATTTGGATACTATTAGAACCATTATTGTAACCGAAAGAATGAGCCTCACGGCCACACCTCGCGCAACGATCCCTTTGCCAAAAGCAACCAAAGGCAATTCTTTTATTTTTTTACTTTCCCATCAAACAACACATTATCATCTACTCATATATTATTGCTGTCAACGTACACCAATCACATCCTCGACAAGTGATGAGAGTTCATCCATCCAAACTTGTCTACTCCCTTCTACACTAAAACTAGATTGAGCGAGATGATGAACATTGAGCCACACCATTGGCTTCCTTTCTCACCCGAGGAAGCTTGCAATCAACGGCAGTTCTGGTGGATTATTATGATACCAAGGGGGTAAAAGTTTAGCCCTACAAACAGGAGCGACCTCCAAAATCCTTGGCCAATTTACTTCAAAATTCCAATCAATACTTACGCTTCTGTCCTCAGGCTACTGGAAACAAGTTATCATGCTTTAGGGACGACACAACCCTAACCCGGCTATCTAACGTATTGTAAATTTGTAATCAAGGATCCTCCAACCGAAGGAGGTCAATTTTTAGTAAGGGTGTGACAAACCCAAACATGAGAATAAAAATACCACCTTTTGAACAGGGAGGCCAAAAGAACAGAAGAGATGACCTTATTAGCCAAAAAAAGGAGCAAATGTGAATGTTGGTCAAATGCGTCACAGCATAATCCAGAAAACTACCAAGACCGACTACAGTGCTAACCTAGTCATTGTAAGAGTGTTGAGGGAATACTCAGGGGTGCTGTCAGCTTCATCTTCTTGAACAGCAACATTCTTTTCCTTGGTCATCTCTTTTTCATTGTTTCCAGTCTCCCTTGGGTGTGACCTGGATCCAATTGACCGGTTCTTCCCCTTGTTTGGCTCGACCTCAGGTGTATCCTTGTCACTTTGCTGCTCAAGATATAAGAACTGTCTCAACACTTGATTCCAGCTTATTTGTTTGTCATACTCTGCCAAAGCCCTCTTCATTAAATCAAGGCATTTGAATCTCATCTGCTTGGTGGCAGCTGCAACTGAGGCCTTCAACTCTGCTTTTTCGGTCCAGGCCTCATCCAGCTTCTTCTCCAGGTCAGAAATCTCGTTTTCTGCATCGATGGCCCTTCGTTCATACCTGTCCTTGGCTCTCTGCCAAGCAGCATGCTCTTTTTCTAGTTTTCCTTCAGCATCCTCGGCCCTCTTCTTGAGAAGCTCAACCTTGGCCTCCAGCTCTTCCACTAGCTGATTTGATGTGGAAGTTTCGTCTTCCTCCATTAGCTGAGCCACTGTGTTGACAGTGCAAACGTAGTTCTACAGCAAAGGTAGTTAGCAACATGCAAAAGAGACTCAAAATAGACCAAGAAAAAGAGAAAATGCATACCTCGGTCAGAGAAAGAATGACACTCTCTGCTTTCCTCTTTTTCCCTTTAGGTTTAATACTCGTATCAATATTGGAAATGAGCCGATGGAGATAGTTATTTAACGAAATTTTCTCATCCCTGGTCCCTTTCAGGAATGAATTTGGAACATGTAGCTGCCCTACCCGATCAAGTGGAGGCAATGGAAATACATCTGATCCAAGACAGAGACCCCTAACCACATCCTGGGTGACTCGTGGCAGAACTTGGTCAGATGAGGTAGGTGTGTTTTCTTTCAGCACATTGATATCATCAATGGGTTGAAAGTTGGTGTCGCCTTGGAGTTCCTCAACAGATGACGTCTCCTCTGTAGCCAACTCTTTATGTATTTCCTTGGAAATGGCTTCGGTGTTGACTGACCCAGCATCAGCCTGTTTTTGTTTGCTCATGATATTAAGCTGAATCAAACCACAAATTTAAGTACAAAGGCATCATAATGGGGTGGAAGCTCAACACAAAAGAACATACCCTGAGTGG
>JAKOGI010000946.1:27500-187500 GCA_029747015.1 Carnegiea gigantea
GCATTCAAAGTCCAGTGGCCCCGCAGCAGTTCATCAAGGCCCCACCCACTTCCTAGCAACAATGTTCTAAAATAACCAAACCATTACCATTAATCAGGTCTTGATGGGAGAGGGAGCAGATGGCTGGCCTGTCTGAATCACTGAAGCTTAGCATATTTCCGGACTCCAGTTCAACAGAATCTGAGATCTCATAATTAGAGGCATCCATTGGGCGGTGTCTGCATGTGTGCTTGCCCAAGTAAATGATCTTGTACTGTGTAGGATTATCAGAAATTATCTGGACCTGCTTTGTAGCTTTACAACCCTGATCTCTATGTCCACACCTGTAGTATTCTCTGTTGGCCAAACAATTCAGTCAGCTAGCTCCAGTATGATAGATGAACCATTTTAATAACAATTAATTTTCTGAGAAAGTAAGCAACTTAGTCGATGTGTATCGTCCTTACACTTATATACCTTGGATGCTTTGCATTGACAATTGGCTTTTGACCATATTTTCTCCATGAATAGCCATCTTGATGTGTTAGTCCAACAGTACTGATTGTCACTTGTTGCATTTTGGTACCTGTAAAAGTCAGAAATGATCAACTTCAAAAGAACGTTTGCCCTCACAAAGTAGTAATGATTTGATAAAATAAATACTAGGTACAGCGGTACGAAAACTATTTGGATTTCACTCATGCCATGTCAATCTTTAATTCATCTCTAAGCTTCATACCCTAACATGAACATATCATCTTGTAAGGGACACCTCAAGCCTCAAGTTTCAGGCTCAAGCAAAACAAAGGGAATTCAAACAAAAGAACTACAAATATACCAGTGCAAAGACACAGGATAAGAGGGAAGGGCATAAGGGTCTTTGGTATGATTCACTTGGAGGAGGGGAGAGAAAATGACAGATTTTGAGGAGACAAGATACGATACAGACATCACATGGCAAAGGGGAGAGAGAATATATCAATTATGATAAATGTCAAGTCAATGATACAGTCCATTATCGAAGTATACTTAATGTGGGTATAATACATCATAAACTTGATGACCTAAACCACACCCTGAACTATACTGTATTACGGCCACCTAGTGAGATAACCTTCTCATGAACACTCCAAAAACATGTGCGCACAGCCACACACATGGCACCACACTTTTCACTTTGGTCTAACGCACATAGAAAAACCAAGTTTGCACCAACATTTTCAATTCAGCACTGACGGTTGAAGAAACAAAGCCAGCCGCAAGTCAGAAGATCATCGAAACAGTTAGTTGATAAAATTATTACCTCCAATCATTGTAGGATACTCTTCTGCAATCAGGACAGCAATGGCATTGGAGCAATTCTAATGATTTCCATGAGCATCCTTAAAATTGTTGGTTTCTAGCATTGAAATTGCAGTGCTGAATGTTTTAAGATCATTGCAGACTGATGCTTCCTGTGAGCCACAAATGCCTTGTTCTCATTGTAATGTTCCTTGCTTGATCTTGATTCACCGACGTAGACCTCTTAGTTGATGTGCAGCTTCGCACGCTCCTTGCAACTCTTCTTTTCCCTACTTCCTCTCTCTCTCTCTCTCTCTCTCTCTCTCTCTCCCCCCCTTCCCCGCAGTCCTGCTAAGCAACTAGGACAAGCATGGTGGATCAGACCTCTTCACAACTTGTTTGAGCCAGAAAGTTTTTGTTTTCCCCCCTTTTTTGTTTTCTTCTTTTTTTTTTTTCGGCGGAGGGGGGGGCGGGGAGGGATGGTTTACAAATTAATCGGCGAAAATCAAGCTTCCTATAAAGAAAACGCATAAGAAACAGATTGACCAACTACTTCATAAGAACTTATTCCTTTAGCCACATCACTATGCGTAAATCCATCTTTCACTCATATTCACTTGTTCTTTAAAAGTAATTCTGTAGAAATATTTTTCAATTACTTAAGGTTGATAGTAATGGAATAAATTAATGGCACTAATGGGGCAGAGGGGAGGGATTCTAAACATAAAAGGCCTAAACATTGAGAAGAACTCAAAAGAAACACAGCACAGTGAAGTAACTCAGTAACCAGGAGTTGGTTTAGCTTGGAGAAGCCTTGATTCATACAGAGCAACATATTAGGCCATCTGACATTAAACAAATGGCGAGACAGAGGTTAGTGCGCGTGCTTTAAAGTCTTTGGAGTAACCAATTAGTCATTTAAGGGTGAATTTTCATTTGAAGGGAGATGGATAAATAATATGGGGTAACTTTTAACTTCCAAATAAAAGCAGTACCAAATGAATCATTTGTCACCCCAAAATATATAAAAAGTAACCCCTCAGTTGTTCGTCTCCCTATGACCTCTTGGTTATGTGGTGTCACCTAAGACCATTTCAATTCACCATGAGGATTTATGCATAGGACAAATTAGAGAAGATGCCAAATAGACGATAGTTGGTTCATTCACCAAATTCTGCTTTCAAAAATCAGGCCAAAGTCTTAAATAGTCAAGATAACCTGGAACTCTCTCATTATAGCGTATGATACATGGCCCCAGTGCTTGATACATACATGCAAGGGTGCACCTTCATGCATGTTATACCAAGTACGGATTAATGATACAGTATATTACATATAGATGTAATATATTGAATTCAAGTCCATGTCATATTAAGTACAAGATGATGATGAAGAATACTTTTAGGACAAGGAAATGACACAACAGATATACACATTTTGATGCAGCAAATCAGCAATGATAAACTCATGGAATGAAATTGAATTCACAACACAACACATACAAGCTTACAGAACATCGAATTCATGGCAAGCATTCAATTACAACTTACGTAATCTGCTCTGATTTGTCTATTTCATGAATCCTGAACTTTCCTATGGTTTATATTATTAACATGCAAACAGTATATCTTGAATTGCTATCTTCAAGTTCATGCTATGCCCTTGGTCGCCAACTCCTTCTCATGAAGTACCTTTCTCATTTCATCTCATGAGTTTCAATACTATATACTTTCTTAGCCCAAAATTCACTTTCTGATGCAATAGCCTGCTGGATTAAATTCTACTAAAACCAAAGCCCATCAAAATATGAAATGGCATATCTAAAATGGAAAATGGCTCAATAACTCTTGTGGACACAAGACTATTTAGATTTAAATATCAGATAACCTCTCTATCCTTAGCTCCCCTTAATGACCTGGAAATATTATCTTCAGCAATACCGGATATAACCCCCAACAAGTGCCAAACTAGAAGAATCCATCCCAACATGCACCCCCAACAATGTTCCTCTCTAGATCTATCCCTGACAACGACTCCTGTATGACTTCAATGGTGACTTTTTTGAATGAGCCTGCAAGAGAGCATGTCCCAGAAACAGAAGTTTTGTATCTGAACATGGCAGTTGATGTTAAGGGCAATTCTCCTGATCAAGTGAACCAAGCACGAGATTGCATAGTTGATTGCATTAACTCTTCCCTTCAAGATATTGCACATGATCAAGTAAAAGTGACTGAGCACTCTAACATTGATGAAGGCAGTCTTTCCAACATTCAAAACAGCAAAGAAGAGTTGTCAAAAGATACTTGTATCATCACAAATTGTTGAACATGATGTTGGATTCTTAATCCCTAAAAAGCTCTATCAGAAAACTGAAGTTCATCCACTGCTCACATGGTTATTGGTGCTTGAGAAGATTTTGAAGCATGCAATTTATAACATCTTTAAGGAAGTTGAATCAATTATCTCTTCCTCATTCGCAATTCCTGCTCATGTGAAAACTCGAGGACGAGTTTTTTTTTCCCAACCAAGGGAGAATGATACAGGATAGAAGTAAAGAATGGGTAAAAAGATTTAGAAAATTAGAATATTTTGATATTGGATATCTTTTGTATTTTTTGTTATTTTCGTAGATAATTTTTAAGTATATTTTAGGATAGCTAAAATAAGGATATTTAGAGATTTTTTTTAATTAAGATTTAGTTTCCTAATCTATTAGAATAATATTAGGTTATATATATTTTTATCATTTCCTAGGTTATATCTTACTATTTAGGTTTTCTAGTACTAGTTATCCTCTTGGTTATATAAACGCCTTTATGTAATTGGAGAAGGCAGATTATGAATCAGAATTGAGTTAAATTGAATGAATTATATTTCTCTATATGAGAATTTTTCCCTACAGGAATTGCTCTTAGAGCATCCTACATCAATTGTTCACCTTTGTCGGAATTTCTCTTAGAACGTCCTACATCATTTGCCCATTCTTATCAAACTAAATGTGCTAAAGTATATTAACTTTTCCAGACATGAGAACGTCAACAATGTTGTCCATGCCTGCATATTAGTTCAATTTTGAAAATTACAGGAACATCTACATAGAAGAAAGAAGTGATATAAAAATGAGATCAGAGTTCATCTAAGCTATAACTCACACACGCACGCACGCAAGCGCGCGCGCGCGAACGTCAACAATGGTGTCCATGCCTGCATATTAGTTCAATTTTGAAAATTACAGGAACATCTACATAGAAGAAAGAAGTGATATAAAAATGAGATCAGAGTTCATCTAAGCTATAACTCACACACGCACGCACGCACACACGCAAAGAAAGAGAGAGAGAGAGAGACAGAGAGAGAGAATGGCTCCTGGAGAGTGAAACATCTGGGGGAAAAGAAGGCGAGCGTGAGCTGCAGAGTGAAACAATATAAGAATCTAGATAGCAGAAAGAAGTAATATTAGAACGAGAAGAAAGTTTGTCCAGTTGGGGTTAGGGAAAAAAACACAGAGAAAAATGACTCATGGAGAGCGAAACACCGGATTACAAAGAGGTCAGTGGGAGCTGCAGAGAAGAAGCGCAAGACACAGCCATCTACATGGTGGAGGAATTTATAAATATCAAGGAACGAGAAGCACAAAATGGAAGAAAACTGTTGGCGAGCCACAAGAAGAGAAAGAAGCAGAGAGGACTCAAAAAGAGGAACTTGAGTATTGTTCTGCAGATGCAGGTTCTCTGCCTGAGGATATCAACAATTAGGCGGCTTGTAGAAGATTCCAAGGTTATGGAGAGATGCTTGATGCTTTTAGACCAGGAAAGGTCAAAGAATAAATCAAAACAAATCTGCCACCACAATCTAATATCTGATTCTTTGAGAGCAACCCGGAGGTGAAAAAAGCAAAAGACAACAAGAATTGATCAGGTTAGTTTCAGCTAGGGGTATGTTCACTTCAATAAAATTTCAGGTGGATCTTGTTTAGGTTGAGTCATTTGGGCTCTGTCCAAAATCAAGTTGCCCAATTTTAGGTCCCATGCTTAGATTTAAAAAGCTCGAGGCGCGCAAAAGCGCCAAGGATCCTAGGGCCAGTGGCGCGGGCTTTTTGGACACGAGGAGCACTTTTACTCAAAAATGCCTGAAAATAATTTCCAAACCATTTTTGTTTGAGAAATAAATTAGATGATAACATTAAACAAGTGATTAGATATCACATCGGACTATACTATAGTATCTTATATTGGATTCATCAATTCTGAAGGAATTCTAGGAAGGACAGAAAAAAAATGAAGGAAACAATTTTTGGCAACATATTAGGACGGAAGAGAATTATATTCTTTAATCATTCTTTCCATATTATTGGCGTTGGCGGAACCATATTTCCCACCTAGAGAGAGGAAATTGCATGCAATTAGATAAAGGTTTCCACCCGAAATTGAATAATATAGTATAGATAAGTGTTAATCTAAAGCTATTTGTGTTTTCCATTGTGTGTGTTCCTATTTCTCTCTCCAATGATCTTTTTTCCATAAAGCGTTGGCTTGGGTCACTTTGAGTCTTGGCAGAAAAGCGCGGGCTTCTGTGGGCTTAAAGAATGAGCTAGGCTTGACCCCTTGTAAGGCACAACAGGTTGGGTTTCGGGCCTTTGTGAGCCTAGGCACGCCCAGGGCGCGCTTTTTTAAACACAAGGTTCATGTGGACCTAATCCCAGGTGGTCCCGGTAATTAATCGATTACACGTCAATTTTGTGAATCTATTCAAAATTCTTCCTACACAACAGAAGAATTGCAGAAAACCAAGAGGGCACTGCATTAATAACTAGGTCATTCACTGTCTAACAAAAACATAATGCCTTCATAGTGGAAGAGACATTTGGCAGAGAAAATGCTAGGTCATTTTTGACTGGAGATAGAGCTGCATTGGAATGATCAAACGAGGCCCAACTCCAACTCCTATTTGAAAAAGGTGTAGCCTCCAACGACAAAGGGAATAGTGAAGCAATGATAATGGACAATAATTTAAGCTTTGAAGGAGTCTATAACTTCTAATCACTCAAGGAAACTACTAGTTTAGGTGGTCAAGGAGAACTACTAATGAGAAGCCACATGTTGAGGAGGACTAATAGACCTGGCAAAAACTTAACCGACCCAAAAACCCAACCCGTGCCCGAAAATTCTAGGTTTTGAACACGATTTTCTCGATCCAAACCCGAAATAAAGCGATCCTGAAAAACACGCAAATCAGCAGGTCAAACCCGACCCGAATCCGAACCCGCTCACTTGACCCGCACGCAGCCAATAACTGAACATGATTGACAATTCTTGAGGTTCAACAAGCAAACCTAAGAATCATCAAGACAACCATAGAACTCTATTACCTGAGGTGATCCTTGAGATTTTTTCTCAATTTGAATTTGATGCTTCTAGCCCATTACAAAATTAAGAGCTCGGAGTGCACAAATTGATCTAGACTATGATCTAAGCCTAGAGCACCATCTTTGAAGAAGAAGAAAAGGAGAAACAGCAGCTAAAAGCTTTCCAAAAGATCCCAGCACACCAAGACAGCAGTAAATCTTCGTGCTGTCTGCAAGGCTGTAAGTGTAAGGAGATTTGGGGTTGAGATATTGTGCACTTCATCAAACTATAGAAAGCATAATTAAGAAATTAAGGCTGTGAAGCAATGAGGTTATGCTACTTTTTTTTTTGGGGGGGGAGATTTTAGTCCAGCAATGTCACTATTCACAAGCAGGAAGATGAGACAGCAAGCAAAATCTATCATTCTACTATGCTGCTTAACAGGTAAATACTTGGTACTGTTTCAGCAATATTGATCCTGACTGATAGCCTGGCCGACTGGTTGTTACTTAATGAGAAAAGACATGCTAATTCCACAAGACAAAGACATGATGAGGTAGTTGATGCTCATAGGGACATCCTAAGGTGTTACACTTTGAAGATACCCATGCGGCATCAATTCAATTCTCCGAAGCTTTAAACATCCAAATTCTGGAGTGCTATGACACAGTTTTGATGGTTGGGAATATCGGCGGTTTGTCCTGAGATTGTCTATCCTTTTGATAGGAGGAGACAGGGGATGAGAGAAAAGGAATATATTAATGGTGAAATATTTGAGCATCTTTTCGATACAGGGAGCTCGCTTGAGGTCAGTGATTAGAGGCCAGTGGGGATCCACGGTTGACATCTCTGTTCACATGAATGCTGAAGAATGGTGGCTTTTAGAGCTATGTGGCTCGTGATTCAGATGAATTTAATTTAATGCTGATGTTAGGGCATTTGGCTTGTTGAATTGAGAAGTGCTGAGTGCTTCCTGCACTGGATTGCCCAGGGCCGCCTTTGATGACTTTCTTTTCGTCACTAAAGGGATGTGAATGAGCAGTGTTAATCTGATGACTTCCTTACCTTGACTACCTAATCAACAATATACGTCGCAAATGACAGAGATTCTGAAGCAGGCTTATCAAGGTGTGGATTTGTCCTGTTTGTTTTGAGAGCATACGAAGAATGGAGAGTAGGTTCGGTAGCCTCTGCTTGATGACAAGCATATTCAGATGCTGTGCAGAGATCATTCTCTTCAGTGTCAATGAGAGAATTCTCACTATTTTGCTTTAAGAATTGTATTCTCTCTTTCTAGCAACTGCTTTTGTTCACTGCTAGGTGTTTACTTTTTGTAAGATGCTTGGGCTGTTGGGCAAGGTGTATTTATTTATAATCTCTCTGAATACATTTGCATGCTAAACAAACTTCAAAGAAAGACCTTAATTGCAGTTACCTCTTTTTATGAGTGGGGAGGGGGGCATGAAGACCTTAATTGTTGTTACCTTTCTTGGGAGGGGGGGATGTGATGTATATATTCCCGCACTACTCACATAAAATAATAAACTGTTTTTCTAACCAAAATTCCATGCAGTGATAGAGGGCAAGAGCCAATCTCATCATCAACCTCTTGCACATTGCACATGCCTAACAACATATCCATCCACTTCTAGATAAGCATCAAATGACCCTTTTATCAAGTACTAGTGATTTGTCAACATATTCATTGCCTCAATAGAAAAAATAAATAAATAAATAATTCAGGCTCATGTAGATGTAGTTCTCCATTTTGACCACACAAACAGCAAGTTCAGTTACATATCTCATCTATGCACTCATCTTTTCTTTTTCTGCTTTTTTTTTTAAAGAGGGACGTATAAAAACATCTATTCAACGTCGCTCAATGGTTCTCTATATGAAATTTTGTAAACCCAAAAGAAAAAAAGCTAAAAAAAAAACACACACACACACACACACACACAACCTAGACTCTCCTTCTGCATCTAAATTGATTACATTTAGTACCAGAGGTATGGTGACATGTCGTCGTTAATCCAAATCCAAATTCAGTACCCCAAAAATCCCGCCACCAGGCAAGTATGGGGGGCCTGATGTGGCAGCCTTAGCCCTGAATTGTAAAATTACACAGAGATGAGTTCCGATTGACCCTAAATTTAAAATCATAAACTAACTACTACTTCACAGAAACGGAGCAAATGAAGTTCAGGGAGGCATTATGCTTTAGTCCATACAATCCAAGCCAGAAAAAAAGAAGTGCAAACTTGACATTTTCGGCTATACAGATTTCGGACACAACATGCCATCGTTAATGAATGAATAAATTGCAACCCTAAAATTCAATATATTCAACGGTCTAAAAGTGCGCGGGAAAAAAGAAAAATGCCCGTGACCAGAAGGTGAGAGAGAACATACTGAGTTACCAGGTTGCCTGTGACCAGCAGACCCACGATGTGTATCACTGAGGGTTTTCAGGTCATCGATCACAATTAATCAACAGTTAGGGAACAATAGTAGACCTGGAAGCCAATGATTGTGAGGGAGGGTAGAAGTGAGAACAAAAAGAGGTTTTTCCCTAGTGGAGTTCGTTCCTGTGTTTTCTGTAATGAACCTGGGGGTCTATTGCCCATCTTTTCTCCAAATGGTCTGTGTGGTCTGGGTTGTTACATTGGACTGGCTGTGCTGCAAGATATTGGCCACTGTCTCATGAATTGAACAGGTTTAATCACTACTGCAAAGGATAATCTGTCCCAAGCAAATGGGCAATGTGCACACTATCTGCTGCTGTAGTGTTGTTTATGAGCTTCAGACGGAAAGTAATCTTCGGAGATAGCAGAACAGGATTTCTTTTTGGAAATCTTTCCATGATCCTATCCTTCCAATCTTTAATTGTTATTGTTGTTCGCCTCAATGATTTCTTGATTGCTCATTTCATCCAGTAAGTTACAAGTCAACTTTCGATGAAAATTTCAAGGGAAATCATGGGGTTGTCAGGGCTTCATTAAAAACTTTAAAACTCAGCTAAAATTTTGAAAAGGAAAGTTATTTCCTCATCAATTGCTGTTCACAGTCGATGATAAGCTTGCACACGTATGGATGTGTCCATTTAGGAGATTGCGCTGTTTTGATGTTTGATTTTTAGTTGTTTAAGAGTCACAAGAGGACAAGCAATTCATCAAATACAACTTTTTCCCTCCTCCATAAAACAAAATGAAAAATTTTTTTAAAAAAACGTTGATGGTGTAATACTTATTTTGTAGCCATGGAAGTTTGACAAAGTGCCTCTGTTCAATTCTCTTAGAAATATTGAATGACCCATCTATGCAATTTTCAAGACAAATTTTTAAATTGCAAAACCCCCCAAAAGTCTAGACGTCCACTAACCTGAAGGCTCAACTGCTCATCTATAAATGTCGAACTACTCTACAAATTTCAGAGATCCCAACAAATTTCAAGCTTTACTCAGCAGTTTCAGACTTCTGGCTATAAATTTCAGGGTCTTTCAAAAGTAGTAGATCTCCACTAATAGTTAAAGCGTCCTCTATAATTTTCCACGAAGATACAAGCAGATCAGACTAGCTCAAAGAGCTATTAAAATTGGTCTGGGTTTTTAGAAACAAAGGAAACAGTAAGCACACTTAAATCTCTCTAAACTAAGTACTGAGACAGTTTTTTCTTTTTTTTTTTTCCCTTTTTTTGGGGATAAGCGTACTGAAACAGATTGTGCACGGCTTCCTCATACAAATACAAGTAAATATTTGTTAATCTTAAGCAACAGATCTAGATTTTAGAAATTAATCAAGAAGCTGCGCAACATTTATCCGTGTTATAAGGATTACAGGGCAATATTCTTATTATACATTTCTGCATATGCTTTTGATATCAATCCATACTTGAAAATTTCCAATATGTATTTCGAATCTAAAACTATCAATTTTCCGAGAAGAGAGAGAAACTATTCGGGTTCGTCAGTGGAAGAGATTCCGGGCGCTAAAGGGGTCTAATCAAAATACTCTAAACACAAAGAAAATCTCAGATTGCACTCTGCTCTACCTCTCTAGATTCCAATCTACTAAAAACAGGAAAAAAACACCCAAAAAAATTCAGCAACGAATCGAACTGACAGAAGTTACAGACTTCACAAAATCACAAAGTCAAATGCAAAATACTCTTATGGAGTTTCCCGATTCATAAAACCGCCATTAATGGAATCAGAGGAAGCTTAAAACCAAAGAAAAGTTCAAATGACTCAGAATAATGGAGAGACAAAGTGAGACATGGGGATCGGACTTACAGGAGGCGGGTGAAATTTGAAGGACTCGGATTCAGCGATACAATGGAGGCAATTCGTTGACTTAATGCCGCCCTCTGCTAAGTCTTTGTTTATGTCTGAAGTTTCATTTATACAACTTTTTCTCTCTCACCTAGTTACCGCTTATAGTAAACAAATCCACTTTTTTATAATAAATTACTTTTTTATAATAAATTGTGCAATGACTTCTCGGTTTTTGGTCTTCAATTGCTGTCTTATCATTGAACTTGACGTGGTTTTTTCTAATTAATTTTGGTCGTTAAATTGTTGATGTTCTTTCTATTATCTTTCATTTATCTAATTAATTTTGCTTTTCAAATTCAGGTGGTGAAATTGGGCCAAGGTGGGTCACGTCAACAATTATAGAATTAGTCTTTGCATAAGCATGCTTATTAGTCCCCTACTAGTTACAACCTCTTCCATTTTAGTATCTTACGATAAATTATAAAGTGTGTATATCAAATATAGACGGATCTATGACTTGAATAAGGATGTTTATGGACACCTCTAATCTAAAAAATTCAACTGAGTTATTTTAAAGATGTCTGATTAAAATATGTAGACATTCCTAAAATTTTCAAAAAGTTATGGGCACCTTTTAAATATGTTCAGTTCACATATTTTATTTTTTTTAAATATAAAGACTACACCTACAATATTGGAATTTGACAAAAAAATAAAATTAAATAAATAAATATGTACAATTTATGTATCAATTTCAAAAATGAAAAATCACAACGAACAAATGTAATAGCAAACTACCATAATTTTTTTTTGAGTAAAATAATGGGGTATATCATTACTGAATATCAAATTTCGCTAGTGTGGAACTACAAAATGGAACATTTATTTAAAAAAAATTGCAGGATGAAACAGCCATACAAAATAGACTATCATAATATGTATCATATGATTTCTTCTTTTTTTATAGTACATATTAATTATGACGTTAATACATGAATACCCCTATAATAAATGTTTGAATCTGCCTTTAGTGCCAGGGTTTGACCCCTGTGGGTTATTAATTGTTAGCTTCAATCATTGTACTTCATTTTTGAGCATTAGTCAAGCATGTCTTTGTAGTCTTATTTTCTAGGAGCTCATTCCTAAGTTAAAACTCTTTAACTTCCTAGTTCGCTTTTGCTTCTCGTGAGTGCTATTTTATATTTAGAATTTTTTTTTTTTGTGCATATAAGATGCAAAGATCGGTGCATGCAAAATTCAACCCGAAGTCTTTGACAACAAATTTTAAAAACTTTACTAACTAAGCTAATTAGCACCAACTATATTTAAATTACTTTTATAGTTGAAGATATTTTTCATTTTAATTTTTAGTCATAAGCATAAGTAATTAGCCATGTTTGACTCATTTACATTGTACAGATCGTTAATTCTTTTTTCCTTGTCAAAGAAGATGCTAAGATTTATATTGTATAGATTATTTTGATTAACTTCTTTTGATTTTTTTAAAAAAAATTCTATTCTTACTAACAAAAAGTATACTAAAAGCATATCGGCATATTATGAGCAGTTTAGTTTAATTTTTTATTTAAATATCCTATTTTTGTGAATTTTTTTCATCTAGTTGCGCCATATGATGTTAGTAAAATGCCAGTGTTCATTTTGTTAGTATACTCAGGATTTCTTTTTTTTCTTTTTTTGAGAAGAGTATCAACTTCTTTTGATTAAATCAACAATTAATTAAGAGTAAAAAAAATATTACACTGTTCTAACCACCCCGTTCTTCTTCCAAATAAGAACTCCTGGTTCCACCCCTGTCCAAATTATTGATGTCCTTGTAGGCTTCTACTCTATCTCTTCCTCTTTAGATTGCAAACACAAATTACACTATTTGTCAGTAAATTTTTTACACAACGATAATGATAAATGTGTACATATCCTAAATTCTAAGTTTGACATTTTTGATCTTTGATCTTGTACTAGCTAGAGTTAAGGTCTTATTCAAGTAGAAGCTTTCAATTATTTTTTTTTTGTCTAGAAAATTTAAATTTGAAACATTGTGTAAGAAAATATTGAACCAATTAAAACAATAGTTGTAGTGGTAAGTAAGATTGTTCGATTGTATTACATTCGTTCACGTAATATAAAAAAACATTTCCAAAAAAGAAAGGGAAACAAGCGCCTCCCTCCGCCACTTTCAAATGAAAAAACACAGTTTTTAAAAAAATGGCCCTGTTCGGCAAAATTAAGGGTTCAAGTAGCGGATAGCAGTTAATATAGCAAATAACTGTTTAGACAGCTGATAGCGTTTCTAATTTAGCTGTTAGCGGATAGCTGTTTAGATGAGCTGTTGAAATAAATGTGTTCAGTAAATTTAGCTATTGGGTTAGATAATTGATATAAATTGATATAAAAGGATATAGATAATTTCCAAAAATAAAAGTTCCAAATGATATTTCTTGGCCAAAAAATACGAAACGCTACTTTTGAATGCCAAACATTAATACCATTAGCTTTTCAGAAACGCTGCTTAAAACGCTAAGTGCTACTTGAAATGCTAGTGAAAATACTATGTTATCGAATGCTAAAAATTACTTGAAGAGTGTATTGACTTAGTCAAAACACTAAATGCTACCTAAAACATTGTTGCTGAACACACTCTAATGTTAACAAAGTTCGTGAAAATGATGCAAGATTATTGGTCATAAGTGGATCTGATATATATAATGAGCATTTTGGAAGATTGTTTTGGGACAAAATAATTGTTGATTACGAGCATGAGATGGTAAATGTGTTGGGTACCTAGATTAGGGACTAAAATGGTAGAAATATTCCTGTGAAAATATCAGTAGTGGATCAAGGATATGTTAGCAAGTAGAATTGGATTACAAGTATCTGCTATTTGTTTGAAATAGTAAAAAATATTTTCACATGAACAAAAATTTATAAGCATGCATAAAAATCATAGAAATTCAATTGAACCATGTATTGTAGGCAATTTTGATAGAATAATCTATACTGTTATAATGATGTTTTGAATACGATTATTTATGAGCACATTATGAAGTTAATATCCAGGATCATGGATTATTATGCTGGATCATGGGAACGTACTATGGCCTTGACATGTTTCATTTGAACTAAATTAGGATCGTAAGATCCTAATTATTTTAAGATTCTACAGTGAGTTAGAAAAATGGAAGATTTTTAGATAGTAAAATTGTGGGGATGTATTATTCAAATCAAGAATTTAATAAATCAATGGTGGATTGACTTTTTACGTTACAATGTCATCTAAGGCTCTCTAGTAATATATATATTATAGCTATACAAGTCCTTTTTTTTAATTTTTTAACATTTTTGGACCCTTTATCATGTATGTTGTAGTGCTAATTCAAATGATTCACGAAGTTATTATAATATAATTAGAGAGGGCAAATCAAACCTGAGACCTAATTCATCTAGAACTTTAGCCTTCACATTGGGTCAAGACCCCATTAATATGCTATTAGTTTAGACTTTCCTTTTTCTTTCTTTTTGTTTTAAGAAGTACAAACAGCTTCGCAATTATAAGAAAATAATTTCTAATCTAATAAAAGGGGCAATTGTTCTAATGGAATCTTCAAATAAAGTTTTCTCAACTCACATAAAGGAACAAGAAGGAGATGGAGTGAATGATAAGAACCGATACCTTTTACCACAATATATTTGGATCTTTTTTTACTCCCTAAATTTGTATCGAAGTTAGTTTTTTTTCTTTTTTTGGGGGGGGGGGGAAGGGTTAGCCCTAAGCAAATTTATTCCATTCAAATTTCACGGTGGGCAGGCAATCGAATACTATCATCAATTACAAGTGACAAAACATTAGGATGTGTGAACTGATGAACAATATAGCTAGCCTTGTATGGCTCCCAAGTTGACGAGTTTGTTGGATGCTTTGCTCATCTCCTGGTAACAATGATTGATTTTTATCTCAAACCCATCCTTGTTCATGAGCTCTTGCGATTGACGCACGAATGAGAGGTGTGCCATATTCTTCCTTTTACATGAAAACACAAGTTGGATTCCTACTGCTGAATACATACCCATGTAGACTTTTTTATGCTCACTCATCATGACCAATTCAAGGCCCTTATAAAGAACTAATAGCTCAGCCCGAACTTATGAACAATGCCTTAAGGAAATTCAAAATCCCCAAATCCACTTCCTATGGGAGTCCCTGAGGATGTCCCCACCTTTTGCATGCCCCAGATTCCTCTTCGCAGTGCCGCATACATTTAACATTAGCCACCCATTAGGACGAGGTTTTCCATCATAGGAACACCTTGGTTTTAGCCGGCAACTAAACCTCATACTCAAACGGATCCTTCTTGTTTAAGGATAGAGTTATCTCTTTGGCTTCTCTTTAAGGAACATCACTGCCTTGAGAGGTTGGAAGTTTGCATTCTCCAAACATTATATGTTTCGCTACTTCCTCAACCACCAATAGGTGAAGATGAAAAGTGTGGACCAAGCTCTATGATTCTTATTTTCAATGAATGTAACATTCCAAGCAACCTAATCTTTAAATTGCATCTTAAAGAAATCTCCATTGACCCTTCTTGGTATGAAACTTGCCCATAAATCCTTAGCAAAATTACAGTCCCCAATAAGATGAAGCGTTGTTTCCTTTCCAATATGACAGATACGACAACTCACATAATTTGTAAACCCTCCTTTGACCCTATTCGAATTGGTGAGTATTTTATTATGAACCACAAGCCAGAAGAAAAATCTAACTCTTTGAGGACAAGGAATATGCCAAACTTGCTACCATGTAGAATATTGACAATGGCTTGGTCACTCTTGATGATTTCCATGACTGAATATATCAAAAAACTCCCATGAGTTATCCTTCAAACTATTTCATCCTTATTTTCTTCACTTTTAAAAGCCATAAAGGACTTAATCTACTTTAGAACACCCTTAAGTAGAAACTCTTTAAACAAGTGCCACTTTGCTTCATATAAATTCTCCCACATTTAGAAGACAATAACATCTTTAAGTTTCACCAGAATAAATTTTGTAATGAGGTAAACGAGACACTTATTAGCGCACCAATGATGGAAACAAAATAAAGTCTACCTATTATTTCTCACCTCCATTTGAGCACCTCACTTTATAATATCCCGATTCAAGATCATTCCTCTCTAAGTATTAGACGTGCCTTGTCTGGCCTAATTACTAGTAAAAAAGCGCGGAATAACGATGGAAATCAGTGGCGGATTCAAATTCGTATCAGATAGCAACAGAAATAGCGACGATAATCTGCATCTGAAATGTATCAGAGTAGGCGACAAATTTAGTTATGGAATAGTTATTCCGTCACCTATTTCTGTCGCTAGATTGAATTTAATTTTTTACAACATTTGGCGGTAAAAAATCTGTCCCCAAGCAAAATTTAAAAAACAATTTCAAACCATCGACAGTCCGTCACTGGCCTCGATTCAAAGAACCCGATCTTGTTCTCCAACCATTTCATTCGATGCTTACCCCTTTCACAAGAGAGAGAGAGAGAGAGAGAGAGAGAGAGAGAGAAAGAGAGAGAGAGAGAGCACCCAAATCCCTGAAAGCACCGTTGCGTCCTGCTTACCGCCGATTGCCACTACTCACTGCCACCGCATTCAGGTGCCGCCATCGCCCATCTGCCGGTTATGTTTTCCGTCCAAACCATCGGAGTAGCTAGGCAGCTTTCTCTCACTTTTTGTAGTTTTAGTTTCTACAAATTTTTGCATTGCATTGTTAAAATTTCATAATTAGTTCATTTTTTGTTGAAATGTGAAATTTGTATGAAGTTATTACTCCAATTTCCTTCAACATCTTCCTCAATGTAATATAGGGTTTAGGTTAAGTAATTTTAATTAAAATGTAATATGTAGGTGGAATGAAATGCTCAAGTTTGAATGCCTTATTAGTTTTGTGAAATTTGTAAAACTAGAAATACATTCGTAGAAGTTTATAAGTAAATGTATAAAATTATTGTATTTTAGATGTTGAATGTGAAATTAGGTGGAGATAAAATGAATAATTTCTGCAAATTAGCATGCTTTAAAAGAAATAATTTTAATATTAGATGATGTATTTCAATGAGATTGTTGGCATAAAGTTGATGCTCTAATGTAAGTTATAAGCTAATGTGAAATTAGTGAAACATGAATATTTAAAAAGTTTCACGTAAGTACGTTAACGTATGTGTTTACATATTCAATTATATAACTTATATAACGCATGTTTCTAATGATGTGTGTGTGTGTGTGTGTGTGTGTGTGTGTGTGTGTGTGTGTGTAAACATGGATGTACTTATATGTATTTTTGTGGATTAATTAATGTTGTGTTTGACTATTAAATATATGTAATGTATAATTGAGAAATTTATATAATTATAATTATATAAATTAAAATTAATACTAATCAAATAACTTTCATGAATATTGTTGCTTGAACAGAATATGAATGACCCTCTATATCGTTGGTGGATGTATAATAGATTATTACATAATTATAATGGTTATACACAAGAATTTCTAAATTGAATAAATCAATTTGATGCATTTATACATAGGCAAGCAGAATTCCAAAGTGGAAGGAAGTGCAGATGTCTATGTGCAAATTGTAAAAATAGAGTATTGGTGTATGTGAGACTAAAGAAGGTGATATTGAAAATGATTATTATGGCGTACTTAAAGATATCATCGAACTTGAGTATATAGGTGAACCACTTAAAATATGTGTGCTATTCAATTGTGAGTGGTTTGATCCTACATTGAATCATGGGATATGATCTCATAAACTAAGCAAACTTGTTGAAGTTCATCATACAAGGAGGTACAGAAAGTATGATCCATTCGTCTTTCCAAATACTATATCATAAGTGTACTTCATTCCACATCCAGATTGCACAAGGGATAGAGTTAATTGGCTTATTGTCATACCAACTAAACCAAGAGCTAGAGTGGACACGCAATACACTCTACCCATTGCTTACCAACAAATGGACATGGACACTCATCGAACTTGTGAGTGATGTTATTTCTACATTATTACAGGATGAAAGTGAACCATTGGAAGAAGTTAATGATGATATAGGTTTTTCATTCATTCAAGTAAATGATGACATAGGTGAGGTAGAAGAGGATGAGGGTGATAAAGAGGGTAAGTCAGATGATGGGAATAAGACAGATGAAGAACAGGGAGATATACATTTATATGATGATGATGAGGATGATGACGAGGATAGGGGGTGAGGATGATGATGAAAATGATGCAGACAATTAAATGCTTATGAATTGTTATATATTTTAGTGCTTACCATCATTGTAATGCAAATTTGTATGAATGTACATTTATTATATGTGTTAATTTTAAAACTTGATGTTCTAACTATTGTGTTGTGTAATATACAATTATTATTTGTACTTGTATTTGTAATAAACTATTTCAGGCATGGATTCCACCCCTCGTCGAGGTAAGTCCTTTACTCGAGGTCGAGAAAGAAGGCATGGGAGCTCCCGTGCACAACCCACTGCAATGGACATTGATTCACCTTCCTCACAAACATCTCATACATCAGGGGCTTTAGGAACAATCCCTACTTAGTTTTGGACAATTTGTATGAGGCCTTTCCCTCCTCATACCTCATATATCCCTAACTAGACATTCATTTCCCAACAATTTGCATATAACATTCCAACCAACACCCTCTTAGCCCTACTCCCAAACTATCGACCCTAACTCTAACCAATCTTAACAAAACATTGGTATTAGAGATTGTGAAGCACAGTTTAGTCATAGAAGCACTTGAGCAAAGAGATACGTTATATCAGATAGTAACGGGTAAGCTGGAAAATTGTTACGTGTTTTTACTTCAAGTATTTTGCGTAATATCGTGTTAATTTGATGTTTTCTGTAAGAATAGGTTTCTCCCAAATGACGGTGTTGTTGGCAAAACTTCTCTGAACTTCCAAGGAAAATATGATGTACATTGGCCTTCTTGAGGTAAAGTGCCTAAATAAGTTCGAGATTTATGGTTTGGAGAGTTCAAGGTAACCAAAGTTGCTATATATTAACACTTTGTATGTACTTGATTCATTATTATGGCATTATTTGATGTATTTGTTGTTTTCCTACTTGCAGAAGTGGTTCACTTGGGATCCTATCCATGACGATCGAATCAGGAAACATTTTGAAAATAGAGGCAATGCATGTTTGAGGGGCTTTCTTGACAAAGCATGAAAGTACAAACAAGCAGCCTATATGGCTTAGTGATGAGTAGTGAAAAGGACTCTAACAATATTGGACAAACGAAGCATAATCAGCTTGGTAATCCAGCTAGTCTTGGACTATCTATGTCTCCACTCCAGTGCCTCAATTCCTATACATGAGAATAGGAGGCATCTGGTAACTAACTGTACATCTTACAATTTTTTCTAGTTATTTGTTTGATTGCGATGGTTAATGTGTTCTTGTGAATTTGGTTGGCAAGTAGAGGGAACAACTTAGGATCGAGCCAACAATTGTTGAGTTATTCGCCCGCACTCACAAACTTCATGGCAAAGAAGATGGATCTTAGGTTGATAAGTAATCACAAACTATACATAAGTTATTCTTGATGGTCAACCTTAGTTAGTGATTCATACACTTTTATTAAGTATGATGTATTTGATTTTTTGTAAATGTTGTGATGTCGTAAGAATCCTTTAAACAAGAATTTCATAATATCATCAACTCTTAAGGGACCTCGGATGACCATTCCCAAAATCCATCTCAATCACTTCCAAATCCAAACGAGTTGTGGGTGAAGGCTTTGTGAACAAAAAGGACTGTATTTACAGCATTGGAGATGAGGCCATCAACATTAGAGAATCTTCTTACTTCAACCCCTCTCAATGAGTCAGTAGTAAACTTAAACACTATTTGTATTTGAGTTATCAATAGAAAAATTGCACACAATGTTACTTTAGGATGAGTTAAGTCATTGTCACTAATGTATACATATACATGATTTTTAGTAAGTATAGGTTAGGTATTATCCTAACAAGAGTTGAATGATTTAAGGGGTATAGTGACCAACTTGGAGGGTGAGCTTACTTCACAAGCTGAAATGTATGGGATACTTATGGAGAAATGTAAGCGATTTAAGAAGTCCAACCAAATAATGAGCCAACAAATGATGAGTATGAATCAGTAAATGGCGGCTTTTTTTTCAAATGCAACAAGCTTCCGGTTCGGGATCGCAACCTCCTTTCATTAACCTTCCACAACATGATGAAGAGAATTAGGAAGAGGATGAGGATGAAGAGTATGATGATACTCACCTCGATGATTGATTCCTGGGTTGCTTACTTTTCCCCTCTCTATTCCGTACTTATGTATGTGCATTTGCATTTATTTTACTCTCTTAACTATGGTGTTATTAAGTATACTTATATTTTCAGGAACTATATGAATTTATCATATGAATTTTGATGAGACACTTGAAAGAATTTGGTTTGTATGTGATGCTTGGCCTGTTTGTAGATTGAGATTGGAAAACGCTTCAAGTGAAGCATTTATATCGAGTGGGTTGTCGAATATCTTTGATGTATTTTTTTGTAGGAAATAAAATGTATTGTAATTTGGGATACTTGCAAGAACAAAAATTTAATTTTAAAAAGAGTAAAAATGATGACGGATGGGCGACTTATTATCCGCCATGGCAAATTTTTTTAAAAAAACAACAATGGGCTGGCGATGGAATCCACATTCCATCGCTAATCTCATCGCTAATGGCGACATAATGTAGATTCTATCGCCCACTTGCGTTCCTTCAGTTTCCACCATCTCTGTGTATCCATCACTGATTCCGTCGTTGCCTTTACTAAATTGTCGTTTTCCGTTACTAAATCCATCTCTATATGACCTATTTTTTATACCATAAAACCTATCAAATTCACATCTGTTGCATCAATAGTTGCTTTGTGGAACCCGAAACCATAAATTCTTCGGCTGAGAAATAACTCTCTAATCTAGTTTGGTGAGGAAAGTTGTGTTAACTTGCCTCATTAAGTGAAGCCCAAGGCCACATGTTTCCTTCGTCTTTGTAACTTGATCTCATGAAATCATGTGGACTTGCGTTCCTCGCTATTGCCTCCCTGTAGAGACTTTCACAGCTCATGGTCAATTTCATTGTAGATGGATTCCGACATCTTTGCAGCGTGCATTGCATATTGAGGAATGGGAGGCACGACTGCCTGGATTAAAGTCACTCGGCTGGGCACTGATCATGTCATCATCAGGTATGTTCCCTAGATCAAGCATATTGAGTGGAGATCCAGAGTTATTATCAATCAGAGATGTTTTATTATTAAACATGTGGTTTAGGTCCCATTAGGGGTATTTAGCAGAGAGGCCGCATTAAAAGCTCAAATTTTGTTATAACAACATTATCATCCATAGAAGTCTTAAGCTTCACTATCAAACGCATATCTTTAGGTACAAAAACAAAGGGAAAGACCTCTTGGCTAGGCTAGGTGCAACCTAAGCCTAGCATGTGTTAACATTGATATGCGTGCATTGATAAACTTCTTTCCCTTGTTCTTGGTTTGTTTATGAGGGACATTTACTGGGTAGTTACACTTCAAATAAGAAGTAACAAAGTCATTGTCTTTGCAACAAGTTAGTGTTGGATTTGGAGGGAAAATAAATTGGAAAAAAATGTAAAGTGAAGTGAGATGACCAAAGTACCCTTGGTAAGTAGGGGGTTCACTGTAGCTGGAGAGGGAAGGTGTTGTAGACTGGGAATTGTAGCCTTCCCAATCCCTCTTCAAAAATTGAAAGTCTAGAGAAAGAGTAGGGCACGGTAGAGAGAGAAAGTGGGAAGAAGAATAGCAGTAGAAGGAGTGAGGAAGACGAAAAGCATGTGGGAAAGGAAGGAAGAAGAAGTACATTGCGGCAAATGGGAGGCTGATTGCACAATGGTTGTACAACAGTTGAAGAGGAATAGGGTTGCAGAGGATGAGAAGCAGTAGGGCGAACACCACCTGGGAAGAACGCATCGTGGAGGCCATGAAGGGCTTAAGGAAGATGGAATTCTAGGTAAGTGATTATGATTGAGTTAAATTTAGGGGGAAAAAAGGAATCGAAGATCTTGTTGGAGTAGATAATGTTGGTAAGGGTGTGGATGATGTTTTCGTATGTAGATAGGGAAATATTTATCTTAATTTTTATGGCTTGCTTCCTTTCGAAGTGTTCTTTAGTTTATGTGCATGCATATTGGAATACCAAGAAAAGTGCATGTAATACCATGGCAGGTAGTAGAGGATGTCATGGTAGACCTATGTACGTGGTGAATTACCATTCACAGTGACAACAATACTGATAAGAAGGTCACTTCCATGCCTGGGAATAGCACCATGTCATGCAACATACATGGTGTACATCGAGATAGTTAGACAGAGATTAGTAGTCGGGTGTAAAAGATGCATATCGTGGTAGTTAGTGGTGAATGGTATTAAGGGTTATTAGCATGTGCTTGATATTGAAGTTATCATTGTGAACTGTATTTGTATGGGGCTATATGTATGCCACAAGTATATGTCATGTATGCCACAGTAGTTGGGGGGTCGTTGTTGGGTAATTGTAGTTGTATGGTAGAGGGAGTGAGACAATAGTAGTTTGCACCACGATGAATACAATTAAATGTTGGGATTTTTTAGGGGGGGAAGAGGGTGGACGACTAGATGATATGGACAGTAGTGTTGATGTTGGGAAAGGGTGATAAAGTTCATCTACAGGTGAATTGTTGAGTGCTAGAGAACATGGGTAACCTTATTTGTATACCGTGGTAGACAAAGTGTAGTTGTAAGGTACATCCATAGGTATAGTAGTAAGGAAGTGACATCCACTTTCGTGAACAGAATGCAGGGTACGAATGTTTGATTTGATAAAATGGTATTATCATGTCACATGCAGGGCACACTTGCATGCACCAGGGAGGTTAGAGGGAGGGGATTAACCAGGAATAGATAGAAGGTGCTTGTTGTGGGAATGGTCACAAGCAATGGGTGTAGATGCGGTCGTATAAGGAGATGGTGGTGCTGGGAGGGAGATAGTTATGTACGTGTTATGGGAGGAATGTTGGAGCAAAGTTAAGATGGAAAAGTAACATATGAGGGGGGATCAAGAAAATGTATGGTGGAAAATGAAGGAATGGGGGTGAAGGAGGCGAAAAAATGCTCAAGGAGATAACACGAAGTGATTTGCTAGAGCAGAAGATATGGTACAGTTTGAAGTATGATAAACAAATGTTAATGGCGCTGGAGGGGGACATGGATATGAGTATGATTTTCAAGGGAAATGATGAGCATGGCTATCTATACGGGGGTGGAACGAGGGTTCAATGAGGCGAGCATAGAATGGGGTTGCCATACGCAAAGGACGAGTTGAGACTTCTGATGATGTAATGGTATGCGGAACAAGTAGGGGCAATGTCATTCATGATACGGTACTGGGTTGCAAAGGTGATGACAAACAAGTCAGACGGAAAAAGTAGGTAACTGAAAAAGACGTATGTAATGAAAGACATGGGTCAATGAAGGGAGAAAATATTGATGACTAATATGTTGTTGTGCTTGGAATTGCAGGTGCATCGGCGGTGGAGGAGCTGAAGCTGGAGTTCAGATGTCGCAAACCAGGCTGCGACTAGGCGAAGAAATCATTAACATATTAGATGAGGCTGAGATCTCTGTTACATCTAATGATGCAGGAGAGGAGGACACAACGGACAAAGGGGGTGATGAAGGGAGATCAGGAGAAGAGTCTGCTGAAAGGAATGAAGGCAATGATATTGTTTGGCCACGTTCAGGCTTGCAAGCTGGAAATTACTATCAAAAGCTGAGCATATGGAAGAAATTTAAAAGCTGAGAGGAACAGATATTTCAATCTGCAGAAGCACTTCATCAAATAATTTGCAAATATGCAATAACAAAACCATTTCCACTTTCGACTGGAGGGGAACTGTAGGCAAAGAATTGTGGTGAGTTGTAGTGAGGAGCCTCACCTGCGTACCCGACATGACATCCATGTTTACCTGTGCAAGCACTGTGGAAACCGTGGTAGACAAACTGCATCATACAGCCTGGGACTGAAGAGAATTTTGGGGGCTGTTAGACTAAATGACACAGTGTGTTGATCGTGTTTTGCTGTGTTTTGTGTGGTTTGTTGAGTGGGGGCATATTCTACCATGACTCACCCACTATCCGTGTAATGTATACCATGGTACGCAGTGAAGCATAAGCCTGCGTTAACTTGTATGTGTAAGTTATGAAGTATTGTGTTTAGGTTTTGATAACGGTGTATGTGATGGAGTATGCGCCTTAAATGGAGTAGGTATAGCAGGGGTATACATGTTGACATGGTAATTCCAAGTACATCACATGTAATTCCTAACAAAATAACTTCAAAAAATGCCAACAACTGTGAAACTGTTACGTCATTTGGGAAGTTGATTATAGATTTGATTCAATTTGATTGAATCCACCACACCCTCCTTATTTAACTACCAGATACGATCTGTCTACCTGGGTATACTGTGAATTCTCCATGGTGTACGTCATGATTTTGTAGGCATTTGTGGAACACATGAGGGCATTCAAAATATGAGGGTCCACATGTCATGTTTTTTTTTTTTTTAAATGGACGATAACTGCAATGGTTAATCACGTAACCTATAATTGTCAGCATTAAAAAAAATCGAATATGTAGGTTTGGTTGACAGGGATGTGGGAAATTAACCCTGTCAACACTACAAGGTTTTGGACTGTGCAGGTTAGGACAATAAAATTGTTAGTACAACATGGTCGTGTCTGTATTGTGGTTACATAGGTATAAATCAAGCTGTACGTGAAGTAGATGAAGCTTCTTCCTCATTTTTGGATGTAATGACTTTCGGTTGCAATATTTTGAAGTTGTTTCATATTATGAAGCTTTTACCCACTGGGTAGTCATGAAACGTACGTAATATTGGTGGTTTGTTGTGCAGCTGTAATGTTGGAACAACTAACCTCAAAATTGGACTGTTGCATAACATTCAAAAACGATATTGTTTTCGTAGAAGACAAGATTCGAGTGACGGATGTACACTCTATTAACTTGGTGGTTAGCCACATCGACATTGTATGCACCAATGATATACACAAACTTAATAGTGACTACATCGCGCCACTTGGATTAAATTAATAAGCAAATTAGACAACAGTAATTGCCTCTTTCGGTCGCAGACAAAACCGCTAGCTGAAGGAGCTTTTCATCCCTATTATCAGAGTCATCACCATCATCATTCCAAAGCTCCGCTGCCTGAGTTGCCTCTTTTGGTACCCCTTCCTTCTTCCCTTGATGTTGTCCCGACAACCAGTAGTCATGTCATAGTTACAAATATTTCATGCAACAAAATGAATACATGCCCTCCTACTTGACAACAACTATCACACAACTAATTACAATTTATGCATATGATGCGGCAGTTACATCTTTCTTCGATTGCTTTCGAGAGTTGTACACCTTTGTGCATTTACGTTTCTCCTTCCGGCGGCCCTTTCCGGGTTGAAGTAAGGAGATGACTGCCATACAGGTTCACTTCTGCGCCGTCTCTATCATGCTTATACTTCGATTGCATCCCCCCGACTTCCCACTGCTACTCGTAGTAGCCTCCTCCCCCAAAGACACTGATGAGCTGCTTGTACCACTATCACCCTTTTCATTTTGATAGCCAAAATCACTTTCGTCAGTCTCGCTGTATGAGTTACCCTCACCCATGTATGTTGCTTCCACGACAGGGCTTCGGTCTCATTTCCGTCCGCTAGGCGACTCCATTACAAATACATGCACCACATAATCCCAACAAACGCATTACATACATTACATATTAAATTACTGCACAATGACATTCCCTACCCCCATTATTCACCGAACAACATATGACATTTCCATACAATAAGCTTCCCTTTACCACATGATTACACCATGTTTACCACAATTCACACTTACTGCTTCATAGGTTCACAACATAACCAACTTCCAAATGTGCATCTCATTAATCGTCCACTTAGCTGCCACATAAATACTACATAAGCACCTCACACTTACAACAGTCACAAACTTGGGCAGGGATTTGTTCTTTTACGTTTGCATTGCAACTTAATCAACCTTACCATGGTATACCCTGACTATACTCTAGGTACACATCTGACTCTAGTACATTTACAACCTACATTAACCAAATTTCTAATACGCTGCTCATTTCCCCTTCACTTGCATATAGCTCGGTGGGGTTTCTCCAACATTAACATCCCTGCGTTTACCAATTAAGTTCATCATGTCCAACATGGTATGACTCATTGCAACACAGGTTAACTAGTCAATCCTTCACACTTACTACATATGTTTACCAACATAAGTAATGTGATGGTCATTCACACTAAAATCAGAGCAATACCTTTCACTCTTACCTTTACATACTTACAGAGGGGCTTCTCTAACAATAACATCCCTACGTTTTCATATTAATCCCCATATGTCCACCCTGGTACCATTAAACACCAAATTCAAATTAGCACCTGAATTACACACTCATTTACAATTCAGTGTACCTAAACAGTCCATGTAGTATACCTGGGCACACCTATAATTGTGTCTAGGGAGACACCACAATATCTTGTTTACGACATATGTATTGACCCTGGGTATACCTGTAGTCGTACCTAGGTAAACACAGTTCTCTTCCTGGAATCGCTACAGTTCATTCCAATTTTCGCATACTCAACACACCATTTCATCATGTACACCTCTCCACCACTACAATTGCCAATATTTTCTATCAATTTATCATAATTGATACACACCCCTACATTTTGTTATTCCCATTCTTGACCATTTGACACACATATTCGGAAGGAGCAACATGCAACCGCCTACATTAATTACACCCATTTCCAACTACAGCAACATCATTCCTCACAATTACAAAAACCATGAATTTCGGGATGAAATTTTCACTTACCTATAATGCTCACAGAGATGGTAACCAACCGCACCACCTCCTTCAATGTTTGTCTGACAAATTGCTCGATTTCTTCCTACTCTTTCTGAAATTACAGAGTTCCCGGCGTCCCCACCACCGTCGCTGTCACCACTGTCGTGGACAGCCACAAAGTGATCCCCTCCTCTTTCACTTATCCACCATCTCTATCTCTTCCCTCAGCTCCCTCTTTCTTGCGTGTGTAACTCCAGATGGTTGCCCTACCCAACTGTTTTGTCTTTTTCCCCTCATTCTCAAGATAACTCATTAAGGGCATTGTTGTCATTTCACTTACCCTTCTAATTTCCGCCCTTCAATTTTCCCTCCAAAACCAGCACGCACTTGTTGTAAAAAAAATGACTTTGTTGCCCCCCATGTAAAGAATGATTATCATGTAAATTTCCCATGCTTATGATGTCTCCTTGGCCCTTGGCTTATATTAGGAATGGTTGTACGGAGTTCTCCACATCCACGCCCTTTGGCTGAAGAGCAGTTTCAACTTCATCAACATTATTATCCTCTTCAAGACCACCAAGATCCGAGAAACGTGAAACTTTTTCTTGTTGAGAACCTTGATTAATGCCCTATGTAGACATAGCCAAAGTCCTACGTTGAACAACATGGATATTCCCCTTCAGGGGTCTCATTAAAACTATTTCTCATTATCATTGACCCATTCTAGTTTACAGAACTACTTTTGTTGTTCTTTCTTCAAGGTGCCTTTTTACAAGCATTCAAGAATCACAGTGGTTATAATTTTCAGGGCTTGAGTTTGGGATAGTACTTGTAGGATTCCATTTAACTGTAGGAGGTCTTGCACTCGTTTTCCAACATTAGCTATGGGACAAACCGCCTTATCTAATTTTACCACATTCAAAACGTATTGAATGGAGACCTTTATATTGTATTCTTCACACCCTATCATGAGGAAGGAATTTTGGAGAAAAGATGCTTAGATAGGTTAACCTCAACACTCATTATAATGAATTTCCCTCTATTTACATGAGCCATAGTTTTGTGTACCATATTAGCCCACTTTTCGCTAAAAATATGTGGAAATTCTTTACCAAAATACTCCATGCTCAGCCAGGGTAATCTACGTAGTATGAGCTTTAATGGGTTCCTCGTCTGGGACACTTGCCTTATGAATCAAGCTAATTTAAACGTGAGTGGCCACTGGCCACTTCCTTCTTCATTATAGAGAGCAACACCTATGAATCCAAACTGAGAGCTAGGTTCTTAACTCCAACTTTGATAGCTAAATCCAACTTCTTTTATAGGACCTAGAGGTGGGAAAGGGGTTGGAGTAGCCTTGGCACACCTGTAACTAGCTCATACAAGCCCCAACGCAGGGCCACTGAACATAAACTGCATTTCAATCTAGGCACCCCTTTCAATAATGTGGTTTGGTCTAGTTTCGCATGCGTACAATTCTAATATTTGGCTAAAACCATTTACTGTAAGTGCGACACTTGCTCAACGAGTCAAGCTACTTCAACTTGTCTTGAAACCAATCCAACCCATAAAGAAGTCACAAAAGCACGTTAAATCATTTTTTGTGTTTGTCCTACTTAGCTTGCATGGTTGGCAAAGCACGCATATTAAAGATTTGATTTTTTTTTTTTTAAAAATAGCATTACCAGTTATAGCCTTAGCTTGTCAAAAAGTTAGATTTGTTGAAGTCGCTAATTGTCAATTAGCAAAAAATTCATTAGTTTTCAAAGTAAAAGATCTTTCTTCAATACAAATTATCTTATATCCATACACTAATTACAATTCTACTTCATTTAATTAGTTATCCTACTTTTATTGTTTATTACTACGAAGGGTATAAGAGGAAAAACTTTAAATAAATCTTACAAAAATAGAAACTATGCAAATATTTTGGGACATCCTAAGAATAACATACAAATAAAATTGGAAATAAAGAGCAAATTTTTTTTGAAATATTTTAAAAATATATAGTATCAAGGTATAGGATATAGAATCACTTGAAATAAAAAAAATTCAAAAAACATCCCATTTAGCCAAAGTCACCCCATTTTCATTGAAACTTACAGCCACAGATCTCAAATGCATGTCATAATCATATATGCACAGACTTACACCTTATAAAAGTAATGCAATATAAAAGTAATGCAATATAAAAAAGTTTTTAAGTACCCAGACAGCAAATAAATTCTTTGGCGGTGCATTTTCCTTTTTTTAATTCAAAGAAATATTACAAAATTATAATTTAAAACCTGTATCTTCTTATGTTATTAATTAATCATCAGAACTTTTAGCATTAAATAAACATTTTTTGAATTGAAAGTCTTACAAAAAGAATTTGATACAAAATTTGAACAGAATGAAGCAAACAAAGTAAAGAAGCAGAGGAGTAATTTTCGTGAGGAAGCCGTGTGCTGTAGTACTCCTATTCTTGGCCTATTATTGATCAAAACTTAATAATATATAGAACCCTAAGTATAGGACTATCCCCATCATTCTAGGAGATAAATTAGAAGTTAATTAGGGGATAAATTTAGCAAGAATATTACAAATATTATCACAAAAAATATTATACAATATTGCCAAAGATATATCCTAAGATATATTAAATATCCTAAGATATATCCTAAGATATACCAAATATATACTATAATACTCCACCTCAAGTGGGAGTATGAGGACTAATCATGCCCAATTTGCCCCGCAAATATGCAAATTGCTTCCTCCTAAGAGCTTTGGTGAAAATATCGGTCGGCTGGTGTTTGGAGGGAATATAAGAGAAAGTGAGATCATCAGCTTCTAATTTTTCTCGCACAAAATGACGATCGAACTCAATATATTTAGTACGTTCATGAAATACCGAATTCTTGGCTTGACTGTCACAGAATAGATGCATAGCGGAATCATAAAACACCCCGAGAGAGACAAGTAAGGCTTTTAGCCATATGAACTCGCTTGTGGTTGTAGCCATAGAGCGGTACTCAGCTTCACAGGAGTGTGGGAAACCGTTGTATGTTTCTTTGTCTTCTACGATAGGCGTGACCCGCCAAGAGTAACTATCTAGTAAGAGTTCGCCTGATAAGAGGGCAAGCACCGCAGTCGGCATCACAATATGCCCGAATCCTAAGATCACAATCAGTCCCTAACAAAATCCCGTAACCAGACGTCCCTTTAATGTACCGGAGAACTTGTTGTGCAGCATTCATATGTTTTTCCAGGCATTTTGCGTAAACTGTGACAAAATATGATCAGTGTAACATAAGTCTGGCCTGGCAATGGTAAGTAGATGAGGCATCGTACCAGGCGCCGATATTGAGATGTACTCAATTGATATAAAAATTTAACATGATATGTTAAGATATCAAATATATATTGTAATAAAATTTGAAAATAATCATTCACCAATAAACTATAGCTATAATCAGGTGTAAGCTATTTGCACAATTGGTCTAGTAGAGTGGAGCTTTGGAGCAGTTGGGAGGAACCCCAATCAAACGGAAAAAAGAAATAAAAAATTTGGACCAAGTTATCAAGAGCTATATATAATAGCAATGTTGATGAATATACAGCCAAAACCATGACCGCTAAATGTTGACCGCTGAAATAATTGAAGGGCACGCAATTCACTAGAGTATTTAATTAGTGTGATGATTGGTTGACTGGTTCAAACTACATTTGGGTTGACTTCGATTTGATTTTGGAAACTTGACATGCCTCAAACCTTTACCGCAACCAATATCAAAAATATGTCAACTTGATTTGGAAAGGTTGTATTCACTCGAACTAAACTGCATTCAATCTAAACCTTTTACTCTAAAGTTGTTATTCGTTATATGATGTTTTTATCAAACTAAATATCAATTGATTTATAGTCAAATGAATTGATTGTGAATTGAAATCCAAACAATTTGAATATGGCCGGATGCGAAATTAATCCAATTTGAAATTAAATGAGACTACTCTGTTTTTCAAGGTGTAATTTATATTGACTCACATGTAGCAAAGCTTCTCGTATATGGTATCAAAGATTTAAATTCTAACTCCATCCTCTACTCTTCTTGTGAGTCTCTGAAGAGGATGAAACAAAATTTTAGTTGACAATTTAGTCAATATAATATTTTCTTATTGAGATTGAGGGCTTGTTTCTCTGAGCTTAATATCTATAGAGTTTCTCCACATTTCTACATAATTTTTATGGATTGCTCTCTATTACGCTTCGTTATATTTTCTCTCTAGACTTTATATTCATTGTCCCTTCATATTACTCTAGATTTCCCTTTTTTCCCCCAAATTCTACGATATTTAAAAAAGATGAAACAAAATGAAAGGGGCACTAAATCAGAATGAAAGGAAGGGGAGAGTTGACTTAATTTCTCATTCCCAAACTTGTGTACATTGTACTCTGTGGATTCAACTGGGGGAATTGTTTTCATCTCCAATTCTCATACAATCATACATAAATACATAGACATAGTTAGCAAATCATCCAAAAAAAAAAAGACAAACCTAACCCTTAATATTTCTACCAAATAGATTTACAAAGAAGGGTTCTACAACATACGCAACCTTACCCTCATACGACTTTCTTAGTCTCATCAAATGTACAAAACAAAAGTTGAGTGAGAAATAGTGCCGCTATTGGTAGCTAGAGACTGAAACCTTAGCCTGGGGGCCACCTTGAACGTAAACAAAACTGAAGTCAGATCCAGGCTCTAGAACGTTGAGCTGAGGAGGAGCTTGGTACACATTCTTCACTTTGGTGGGGACTAGACCATATACAGGGCCTGAGAGGTGCTCAACCTTTAACTTGAGATCTCTTATTGGTTTTGTTGATGTACTCTTGATTAGCACTTTGTGGCGATACCACATTTGCCCTTTGTGCGTCCATGATCCAGTTATGGAGTGCACAAATTTGATTGGAACTTCTGGGGTAAAACAGACATTTACATCAGTTAGGACTAAGGAAGGATATTTCTTTAATTGAAGTCATCGTATTTGATGATTTTTTTTTGAGTTTGGTCTCACCTGTTGCTCCTGAATGTGATATTGTTTGGGGTTGCTTTTGGTTAGTTTGATGATATGAATCTGCAAAGCACAGTACGTGCACACAACTTTCCGTCAACTCTAGTCCAAAACATCGGCAAACTACGAAAATATCTAGGTTGACAAGTAAGTTATTTGGGTTCGACTAATTTAAGTATGCTAGAACAAGTTAATATATATTCTAGTAGGGTAGGATCACACGTCGATCATATTTAGATAAAGTATTAGGTGATCCAATAAGGTTGTTATCGAATTTAATCAATGTAATTTACACAAATCAACTTTGGTTTGACATAGCTTGGATTGGTCCAATGGCCAAATGTAGATGAGGATCAAATTCAGTTGGTCTAATTCAGAGGTAAATCTAGTCAGTTTTGCTAGGTGTTCGACAGAGATCAATTTTATGAAATATATTAGAAATAAAATGCACTTTGAATAACCATTATAGAAGTAGTTTCTATGGTGTTACTCACTTGGGCTACCATAGGTGCTTTTTGGACCTTGCTCAGCATGGGAGCCTGAGTAAGAGGTTGTGCTTCTCATCTTAGAGAAGAGGCCTACAAGAGGAGCATTGCCAGAGAGAGTAGGCTCCGTTTGCTCATAGTTGGATCGAGCATCATTGAAGTTGTCGTTGTTGTCTGGACCTCCCACTAGGGCACCATAGATGACATTCGGATTGGGTCCAGGTCGGTTGTACCATGCCTCGAATCCATCCACACACCCAACTACAGAGTTGAGTACAGAGATAGAGGCAATGGATGCCCCTCTGTGGTGCACATGACCTGGGTAGTTAGGTCCATAACCCACCAAGTAGCTCATGGACTTTGGGTTCTTCCCTAGGAAGTAATCAGCCTGTAGTAACAGATCAGAGCAAGAATTAGTCTTACCTTATATTGTCATAACCATAAACCATCCAAAGCAAGCAGTCATTTTCCTGCTACTGAGCCAAGAAGCGAACAAGGTAGGAGGGATGGCATACTAACCCAAGTCTAATTACCCGACCAAATAGGCCTGAAACTCTAACAAAGTCAACACAAACTGTAATTTATACAGAATCCTGATGACGTTGATTTGATGTCGTAACAATTGTGGCTGAAAATGGTCAAACTCAAGCCTAATTGACCCTATTCTAACATGAGAACATAGGCTCGAACTATTATTGACACTGATTCAGCATACAGTTCACGATTGAGAAGTTGAAAGTTGCTCGAGTCCAAAATGCCAATACATCATGAACATGGCATAATCTCATTGGACACATTCCAAAGCCCAAATTATCTGTTTGCTATCTCTGTTGACAATTGGTAGCTAAAATAGCAAGTAGAGGTTTAGGAACCTGAGATTTGGCAAAGTTGAGGAGGTCTTGTGGTTTCATAGTGCCCTCAGGACAGCTGACCACAGCCTTTGCTTCAGAGATATGCTGAGAGTAGACAGCGAGAAGGAATGCAGAAGAGGATGCATACTGCATGTTGTTCCATTCACGCACGTATACCAACCCACCTAAAGAATATAGTACCCAAGTGGTAGTTAATTATCAGATTACTATAGATTGTCAGAAATTAAGATCAAACTTCAGTTCAGTGAATAAGGTCACTTAGCACAGTTCGACTCTAGCTACTAACCAGGAGTGAGTTGAACGTTGTAGCCATTGTTCTTTTGAAGGCAAGAACAGGCAAAGAAATCTGCTTTAGCTTTGTACTGCTTCAATGTGGATGTGTACTGTCCACCGTTGCCATCTAACAAAACCTGACATCAAAATTGCTCTTTAAATTCTTCAATTTGCTTTCACTATCTCAAGTTGATCAACCGAAATATGACTAGGGATGCCCCCATGTATAATAACAATGATTTCAGTATGAATCCTACTAAAGCAAAGGACGGAAAACTCATGACAATTAGAAGTTTATTTCGAGAAGACCTGCAAAAGGTTTTCGGGGAAAAAAGATGATCCGATAGACTATTTCCAAAAAACATGACAAAATATTTTGGAAAAGGAAAAGTGACCCAAAAAAAAAAAATTGGGAAGCAAATTAGTTCTGAGTAATTGGAAAACAAATTCAAGGAAGCATGAGGTGAGACAAGCATTGAAGTAGAGAATAAAATTTGAAGGATTCATGCTATGAATGTATAATTACCTTGGAAAGAAGGATCTGGACACCAGCATACTTGTTGTCCCAGGAAAATTCGCGGGCAGCCCATCCAGTCCCACCCATGGAGGCAGCATTTTGCACTACGTACTTCAAATAACTGTCTTTGTTGGTTGCTCTGTATAGCCACGCTGCTGCCCATAGCAATTCATCCTTTTCATCAAGGAAATTAGAATCAGTTAGTGGCATGATCAAAACTGTGTTGTTGAAAAAAATATGCGTGAATAATTATGAAATCCCCCATCTTGCACATATTATTGGGAGTAGATGTTTGCACACCTTACAAATGGGTCATTAGATCAGGAGGGAAGAATTAGGTCATTTCAGGTTCATGGTTAGTGTTTGTTTATCTAACAAGCTCGTCAACAGAATACAACCGATATCATTCAAGGCCATCTTGGTCCAATTTAGTCTCGTTTAGAAGTGTGGATAAAGAAAACAAGTAGCCTTAATCCATATACGGGTTATTGGAGGTAGTTCAATTAAGTTGTTCCCGTTTTAACCATTCTTCTAGTACATTATCTTATCCTTCCAACATAGGTTGTTGTATGTTTGGCTCGGATAATCAAGCATGGGTCATTTGTCCCGAGAATAGATGTACACTACCATGTTCCTGCAATGGGAAAGAGGACAGTTTTGGAGGATCCATGATTGAAAAATATTTATTGATCTCTTACTTCATGACAGTTCAACGAGAAATTTGATAATCCATCGTAGTCCAAAATCAAAGATAATAATTGTTTTGACTCTACCAAATAACTAATAATTATATGGTAAAAGGATTGTAATTTGGTATAAATGTGAACTGGGTACTTACTGTATAGCCAGATGACGGATAAAATGTCCTTGCATTTTCCAGGGAGTCATCATATGACCCCCTAAATGTGTCAGCAAAATAGAAAAGCTGCATAATTTGACAAAAATGCATAAACTAATCGCCTATTTATGAACAAATTTGTAAAAACATTCAAGTATAACTATGCATAGAATGTTAAAAATAGAAGTGGGTCTCTGAAATTTTAGTTACCTGTTCAGCATGCTCCAAAAGCAGCTGAGAATAGGAAGAGTTGAAAGGCTGAAAAGCCAAAGAGGATGCAGCTAACGCGGCAGCAGTTTCACCAGCCAAATCAGAGCCTGGGTTGGATGAATCAATCTTGTAAGCTGTCCTGGGAGTGCTCATGTCCTCTGCTCTTTCCCAACAGTAATGATCTGAATCCCCATCTCCCACCTTGCCATTGAATTCTCATTCTAGTCAGTGTGATCCATTGTAAAAGATAGGTGGATGGTAAGTTAGACCTGTTAAATGTGTTATACAGGTTGGTTTTGGTCGGGTTAATTTCACTGCAGGTGATCGAACCTTAGGGTTGGATGAGATACGATAAAGTTAGTCCAAGTCTTTAAAAATTGCAATCATGTTCTACTACAATAATCTTGTCATATTTCAAGTCTAACTCAAGAGAGATTTCACGTTGTTCGAAATCAGTAACTAGGTCAATGTTAGCCTTAATTTCTTCTTCCTTGAGCTTAGTCATTCATTAGGCCATCGAGGGCAAGTCCAGGCTGGTGAAAAGGTAACATTCAACAACCACTTGCCATAAAAAACGTGTATCTAAGAAACAGAGCTTGCATGAGAAATGCAATGTAGATGTCAACTAGTCAAGGAGTCTATAAAATTCATCGATATTACCTTACAGCATAAGCAATACTCAACTTTCATTTTAAGGCAACATATACAAGACAAGACAGGACTTTGTAAACATATGTACCTGTGCCCAGAGAACATTAGGGTGTGTATGGGCTTTGAGGAAATAGTCAGTTCCCCATCTGATAGCTGATAAGGTGCTGCCCATTTGATTTGCTGCAATGATGTCTTTGCTGAAATCAACCGCTGCCCATGACAGCATTGTCACAGTGAAGGCCATTGGGAGCCCAAACTTGACATGGTCTCCTGCATCATAGTATCCTCCTACCAAGTCCACCTACACATCGCGTTTCATATGATTAATCGCACAAACTCCCCGCAACTTTGCCTTCGATATTAGAATATGCTAATTGGATTGACGTGCATCCGTATGAATTGAAAATTGTATTGGACAGCATTTAGCCTGTTACTAAAAAGCTCGAGTCACATCCTAAATTTCTATTGTCTATTTTAATCACCCATCAACGCACCAACATGAGAAAGAAATCCCCCCCACCCCCCGAAAAACTTTTACAGTCTGTTTGGATTGAGAGTAGAAAAGGGGAGGGGATGGGATTGAAGATTGATGAACACTATTTCCCTTATTTGGGAATATTAAATGAGAGGGAAGGAAGGGGAATCGAGGGGAACATTTCACCCTCATTCCCCTCCATTCCCCTCATTTTTATTCATGCCCAAATGAGGGGGAAAGAAGAGAAAGGAAAAATTTTTAATAGTTCTCCCCCCACCCCCCCATCTCCTTTTATAACATATTCAAACAAGGTGATTACAAATCATGTTCCTTTCCTTTCCTTCCCCTCCATTACCTTCCCCTTTCTTCCCCTCCCTTCCTCCTCTCTATCTCAATTCAAACAATGTGCTAGTAATGTTTAGTTGGATGTAAACAAACTTGCAATGCAAATATGTTTGTTTTTGTATTTTTATTGTATTATTTAGTTATAACAAAGCATTGTCAATAATAACTATCTTATAATTATAATGACCATATATCAAATAATCATAATTGTGTTGCAGAATTGATTGCGTTAAATTACATCAAACAAAAATCACATTAGCATTTTCTATACGGTGCAATTAATTTATTAGGTTAACAAAAAGGAAAAAAGATTTAGACATCAACATTGAACTTGATTGAAAAGTGCGCTAATAATTATTAATCGAATGACTTAGTTAGTTGAGATGCGACAAAAATTTAGAACTCGAAAGAGAAGGTAAGTTACAAAGAATTGAGTTTTCTCAAGAAGGTTTTCTGTCACCCCCCCCCCCCCCCAAAAAAAAAAATCCTCTAACATGTCAGATATAGTTAATCACATACAGAAGTAACAGAACATAGTGTTTTTTTTTTTTTGGGGGGGGGGGGGCACAATAAAGAATATAATTTGATGAGCATCGGAAAGAAAACATAATGCAGAAACATTGTTAATTACTTACCCCTTTAGAGAACCCATCACGCATTGCGGAATTAGCGCGCCACTTGACCTTGTTGCTGTATGGCAATTTCCCCGACCTCTGAGCCTCAAAAAACAGGAGGGTCTTATCAAGCGCATCTCCATAATCATATGTTGGAACACTAGCTAATGCTTGTAGAGTTAAGAGGCCAGCAAGCATTACTGCATGGAAGACATGGCGTGAACTTAATATATTTTCCATGATAATTGATCTCTATAATCCCAGATACTACAATAGCGAGCTATAATGTTGTGATGGTTGCAAGAATACAGTTAATGTCTTGCTACTAAAAAGAGATGTTTAGAGATATCAGTGTAAGGAGATGAGGAAGAATGTGTAAGGGTCATATATAAGAAGGGGGAGGAGAACTCAGAAAAATAAACTAACAACCAATGTCCACCCATTAGGAGACCTAATAGTTGTAGCCTTCACGTTGTATGAGCACAAAAGAACAGATACAGAGAGAAGTTGCTCCCCACGTCTTTATGTTATGCATTATTTGCGTTCATGTATTAGAAGAAATGTAAGACGTGGACTTCGTTAAGATATCTGCTAGATTGGTTATCCAAACTGCCTGCCATTCGTGTTGATAATTCTACCTCACTGGCAACCCCCCCCCCTTTTTTTTTTTGTGGGTTTTGCCTTTTGGTTTTAGGCAAATCTTTAATGAGTCATTTTTTAAATTAGTTTTTTTGATAGCAGGGGCGGTAAGGAGGCTGCAAGCGTGCGATATGCCATGGATTGATTAATGTCTGAAGCCCTTGTGATTTATATTTGGATAGAGGTGATTAAGTTTAACTTATAATTGTTTCTTGTGTACAGAATGAGTTCGTAGTCAACGACTATTTGCATTACAATAGATATTTCTCTTCTGGTGTGATCTTTGAGGCATGTCTTGGATTGTTATTTTCATTGCAAAATATTAGTAGGCGGGAGGGCGGCTTTTTTGGCTCTACGTATAGATAGAATTATTGCGGAATGAAGGGACCAAATAGCTCTAATGAATGATGTATACACACATATATATAAGCGATTCCATGACAGCAACTTAATGTTGTAATCATTAGAACCGGATTCCAGTTAAAACAGATTGGAGTTCGTTAGTATCGAAATTGTAAAATCAAATTGAGTATTGTAAAATTCCACTATTTGTTTGAATAATGAACGCATTATTTTTATGAGATTAAAAATTTTAATGAAGATTCATAAAAAATATAGAAGTTCAATTTAAACACAGTGTAGGGATAATGTTGTATTGTTACAATTTTACAATCTCTTATAAACATAACTCTAGGCTCCAAGGGTTGGGTGAGTTTTTCCTTCACCTAAATCTCACAAGGTATCAAAGATGGTTCACTCCTAAAACCCTAAACCTCTGACCGATTCCCTCTCTTTCTTCCCTCTCAAAATCCTAACCGTAGCTCCATCGTGACGACTCATGGCTGATGCCACCTCTACCAGCACCTAAGGATGGCAACGGGGAGGGGGGTTGGAGATGGGGGACATATTTTCCATCCCCGTCCCCGCTAAGATCCCTACCCCCCGTCCACGCCCCGTTCCCTGTTGCGGTGAAGAAAATCTCCCCCATCCCCATCCCCAGCGGGGATCTAATCCCCCACGGGACCCCGATGGGAATTTTTACCTGCCATTTTTTCCCTTCTTTGCGATAGCTATATTACAAATCTTGGATAAAAGTTTAATTTGCCATCCCTAATCCCTAGTTCCAATTAATTATACAATAAATTCTTCTATACTCCATGCAACATAAGTCTAACAAACTTCATTAAAGTTTGATCTAACCTAAATTAAAGTTTAACAAGTCTATACAATATAAGTCTAACAATGAACAAATTACACAAATAAGTCCATGTAATCTAGGATTTTTTCAACTTAATTTACCAATATAACCTTAGTATTATATTCACAAATAAATGACTCATACGTAATTTTAAATTAATATGCAGGGACGGGGATGAAAATTTTTTCCCAACTAGGGACCGGGAAACGGGGATATTCCCCTGAGCGGGGAAGCGAGGAAGGGGATGGGGCGAAAATTCCCACTCGGGGATTTATTTATGTCCCTATTTCTGTTCCCATCCCCATTGGGGACAGGGATTTTTCCCCAACACGGGGTGGGGACTGCCATCCCTACCAGCGCCATGACCGCTGCATATGTCCTTGTCTCAGATATCGTGACCGCAACTGGTTCTTTTCATAGGTGTCTGCTCTGGCAACCCCATTCATGTTGACTATCTTTCGCCTCCCAACACTTCAAATTTCCCTTCTCCTCCTTCACCACCACCATCGCCCGTACAGTTGTCTGCTGATGTCCTGCCCTTCGGCCTCACTAATTGGCCTCAACTGTAACCCACTATTCCTTATCTATTTGTTCTTCCGCCAACAAGCAATGATTTCTGCATGTGCTACATTAAGTTCCATTGAAGCTGGTGAACAAATTTGGTATCCTAACTCTAGTGCTGCCTCCCATATAACTCCTGATGATGGTAAGTTACTCACTAAATCTACTTACTTCGGTTCAAGTCTTGTTAAGGTTAGGAATGGAATTGCTACCCATTAAGCATATTGGCTATAGTACTTTCTCAACCCCTATGAAGTCATTACATCTTCGTAGCATTCTTCATGACCGTCAGTTGCATCACAAGTCACAACCTTCTCTCTAATAGAAAACTCTGCAGCAATAATAACTATAGCATATTTTCTGACTCTAATTCTATTCGTTTTAAGGAAAACACCACAGGTGACATTCTTTTGCAGGCTCCTAGCATTGCCAATGTCTGTCTAATTTGTCTTCCTACTAAAACCACCTTGGTTCCTGCTAATTTGGCATGCAGTACTTTAGGAGGCCACTAGGATTATCGCCTGGGGCATTATAGAGCTCGTGTTCTTACTGTCTTAAGGAAAAACCATGTTCTGAATGTTTCTTCTTCTTTTCATGATAATTGTATGAGTTGTCATTTAGCCAAGTGTTGTAGACGTCCTTTCGATTTAGTTGAGCATTGTATTGTTTCACCTCTTGGGTTAATACAGTCATATGTATGATAGTCTCATATTTTATCTCATAAGGATTGTAAGTACTATGTCTTGTTTATTGATGATTTTCCTCGTTTTAAAATGGATTTATCCTATGAAACAGAAATTAAAAGTCTATACTATTTTTTGCAATTTTACGTCCTTAGTTGAGAATCTCTTCAATTGCAAAATCAACATATTTAATAGTGATGGGGGCAAATAGTTTGATTAGACTAGCATGCATGACTTCTTTCTTAAACACGGTATTTAATTTTGAAAACCTTGGCAAGACACACAACAACAAAATGGGGTTGCGAAATGGAAGCATCGACATCTTCCTAAAATGACTCATTCTTTTCTTCTTGATGATTCCCTTCCCACCTCTTTTAGGTTAGATACGACCTATGCTATAGTCTTTACCATTAATAGGCTTCTCACTCCAGTTCTTAATGATAAATCTCCCTATGAGGTTTCATTTGCAAAAGTATTTGATAGAGGTCTTTTAAAATGTTTCAGTGTGCTTGTTTTCCACACTTGGCTGCCACTTTTGCCAATAAGTTATCTCATAGGTCGGTTTGGTGCATGTTTTTAGGGTATGCCTCTCATTATAAACGCTATGGCTATTTGGATCCTATTACTAATCGTGTTTAAATAAGTCGCCATGTTCATTTTTATGAAAATGTCTTTCCTTTCTTTACTCTTGCTTCCAAAGCTCCATCACTTCATAAAGCTCCTCCTTTTATTCTTCAAGAAATTTTGGTCTTACCCACGTTTAAGATGCTGTTGCTACATCACTATTATCCGGCCTGACCTATGCCCTTCATGTTTCCTAGTTTTCGGTGTTTGAATGTCCACCCTACACTCATGGTTGTGGCCCAGCACTCCCATAGCCATCGTAGCTGCTTTCGACTCCAAGTCTAGAACACAAACTATCTAATTCCCTCCTACTCGCTGCCTCCCCAAGCATCGAGCCTCGTAATTCTGCTCCTCTGACCCAGTCCACGAACACAACCTCTACTGCCCTTAGCCTTGTAGCCGAAATTTCCCCCATTCCCACTTCCCTTAGCCATTCCCCTATTAGGCATCCCATTACTGCCCGGCCTTGTCTAATCACTCAGCCTGTTAGCTCTTCTCCATCCCCTCAACCCATTTTCCTTGGCCCAGTTTCATCCTCTCAACCCACTACTAATACCTATTAGATGCAAACTCGATCCAAGCCTGGTATCTCCAAGCCAAAGCGTCTTCTCTTTACATCTATGACTAAGCATGAACCTACTTCCTTTACCTGAGCATCTAGATATAGTCTCATTATAAACATGCAACGGCTGAGGAGTATAATGCATTAATGACTAATGGCACTTGCGATTGATTCCTTCTCACCTTTCACAAAACTTGGTTGGGTGTAGATGGGTTTATAAAGTGAAATATCATTTTGATGCTACAGGGGAAAAGACATAAAACACATTTGGTAGCCCAACAGTTTCACCAGCTTTCAGAATTGGCTATCATGAGACATCATGTTGTTAAGCCTGCTAATATCCACCTTATTCTTTCTTTAGCGATTTCCTCCCATTGGTGCATTTGACGGTTAGATGTCCAAAATGGCTTCCTGCATAGGCATCTAATTGGAGAAGTATACATGAAACAGCCTCAAGGTTTCATTCATCCTGATTTTCCTGAATTGCAAACTTAAGAAGACTTTTTATGATCTAAAACAAGCTTCTCGAGCTTAGTTCCATCGCTTTAGCAGTTTTCTCCTATGTTATGGTTTTATTTGTAGCAATGATGATCCTTCTATGCTTGTTTTCATAGTGGTTCTCAAATTTTGGTCCTGCTTCTATATGTGGATGATATTATTTTGATAGATAGTTCTTCTTCCATACTTCAATCCTTTATTTCAATTGTTTTTGAGCAATTTGCTATGAGATCTAGGGGAGCTTCACTACTTTCTTGGCATTTAGATGGCTCATTGTTCCTCAAACCTTTTTCTTTTATAGTAGAAGTATGTAGCTTATCTCTTCCACAAATTTCAATTGCATACTATCAAACCTATTAATAATCCTTCGACTGCCCGAACCACCTTATCCTTGATTGATGGTGAATTACTTGGTGATCCCATTGAGTATCGTAGTATGATAAGTACATGCTTTATAGTATTTGACTATGACTTGCCTTAACATTGCTTATGCAGTCTATGTAGTTTTCTAGTTTATGCATGATCCCCGTACTACTTACCTCCATGCTGTCAAGGCTGCTTTTTGGTATTTACAGAGCAACCAGGATCATAGGTTGTTTCTTCAACCCACGATCTCCTCTTCCATCATTGTTGCTTATTTCGACGCTGATTGGGCTAGTTGTAACGATTCATGTCATTCTACCATTGGTTACGCAGTATATTTTGAACCCAACCTCACTGCCTGGAGATTCAAAAAGCAACTCACAGTCTCTAACTCTTCCACTGAGGATGAATATCATACACTTGGAGTTGCACTGTTGCTGAAATTGTTTCGATTTGAAAGTTGTTGCATATTTGGGGATTGTAATCCACGATGCTGTTCATCTTTACTGGGGTTGTTGCTGGTGGTTTTGTTATTCATTATGTTCCTACCAGTCTACAAGTTGCTGATATGTTTATAAAAGGTTTGTCCTCAAAACAATTCTTATTTTGAAATCAAATATGTCTGTGCATCCCTCCAATCAGATTTCGGCGACGTAAATAGATTTAGGGACAATATTGCATTTTTACAATTGTACAATCTCTTATATAACTCTAGGCATCTAGGGTTAGGTGAGCTTTTCCTTCACCTAAATCTCATAAATTTAAATATAGTTTGTAGACAATTTTAATACCAAATCTATAGTATTTTAATAAGTGATCAAAGATAATTACATATAAGCATATCATATGAAGTTGAGCTAGGATTGTGGATCAGTACATTAGGTCGTAGAATTATAGTATAGTCATATTATGCATTATTTGAACAAAATTAGAATCGTAAGATTCTATTGATTTTTTAAGAATTGTAAGAACCGGATCACAGTTTTAGTGTAGTAATAACTTAATTTTGACTCATCTGTCCGAACATCTAAAGACACTAATCACATTTGGACTTCTTTTTTAAATTTTGGTACATGAGACGGGTGAAATGCCCATAACAGTAATGGAACTACATGCAGAGAGGCAAGACCATGAAATTGAACTGAATCAATAGCTTACCTAGAATCTTATCAGCCTTTACATATGCTATGCCAACATTTCAGTGGCATGTCTGATATTGGAAGTCAAGTTAGCACATAATGTTGTCGATTGTGATTTCAATTTATGTGCAGTAATAGAAAGTACAAACTAATATCAACTAGTAGTGTGTTGCATATTTCTATTTAACTGCTAAGAAGATTAAGTATTCACATTATCACATATAGTCCTTAAAATTTTATGGTTCAGAAGCTTACCAAAATTGATCTTTGTACCTAACCATTGCATGGAAAAGGAGGAGAGAATTAATATTCTTATTTACCGAACTCGAGTAAATTGTGATAGCCTAGCTATTTACTTCTTTCCCTGTTAGTAAAATTGCAATAATATTTTCATTTGTACCATTTTTGGATGGACAAGGATTTTTTTGTATAGAATGACAACAAAAATATAGAAAAAGTCCCCATCTAACAAGGCATGCGATGCTTGTATTATTCTCTCTGTTGAAGATAAATATCTAGCAAATGTAAATACGTTGTCAATTCTATTTTTTCAACTAGGTTTTAAAAGAACTCAAGCCGTGGTGCAACCGTGTAACCTTTAAAACTATGCATGCTTAGATCTTAGAGAGATCTATGACTTAGTTACTATTTTAAAATATTATTTTATTGAATATAGGATGATGGTAGTAGTCATTCATGTGTACACAATACAGATGAATTAAGAAAATAATCAAGTGCAAATTGTTTAAAAGTTGAGTTTTTGAACCTCATGTGAGCTTTTAAAGAGGTACAGTAGATCACAACCTTGAAAGCTTTTGTTCTTACCTATTCAAATACGAACCCAACTAAAAGCTTAAGATGTAGTTGAAGGTTTAGGAATTGATTGTTACTCTAACACATCTCCTCATACGAATATTCTTTGGACATAAAACGTGGATATATACTGCAAATGTCCCTCCATACCTTACGTAATAAAAATGGGGGTCTATTGAGATCCGAATTCAAAACCTCTTATTCAGAAAAACTCTGATACCATATTCAAATATCAACTTAACAAAAAGTTTAAGTTGATGATTGATGGCTCAAGAATTGATTTTTAATGTAACATTAGCTTTTCTTTTTCTTGGAAAAAATGAAAAGTTAATGTAATATTGAACCCCCGAAGTCATAGTTTCATCCAACCAAATGAGTGCACTTTGGGTTCGGGAAGGAGATTTGAATGGGACTACTAGGCTGCCTACCCATGATTCAAAGTATGATTCCCGACTTCTGCTTGGGATGACCTTCTTACATCAATGAGCCAGTGAAAATTGTCTTATGCTTACCAATAGTCCATCTAATTATCCAAGCTATATAACTAGTGTGTATCCCAACCTTCGCATGGGCCTGCGCTAAAATTTTATAATCTCACCATTTTTTTTTAAAGAGTTTGTGATTTTATCATTAATTCTAATTAAAAGCACTAATATGTTTAACTAATTGATTATAGAAAACATCTATATAAACTATTTTATTTTTGACATGCTGTTTGGATTGGCAACTATGTTTTGAGTTGGACATTATTTTCAGTATGATAAGTTAACAATTCTTATATTGGATGGTTTTAGAAACAAAAAAGAACAAAAGAGGGAAAAAATGGTGAAGAGGTTAGTGTCAAATGGTGTACAAATATGAAAATTGCATATGTAATTTTGAAGTATGTAAATGCATTTATCATATAATAGGGAATTCAAAATCGAAGATATTGTCGTCGAAGGATTGCATGCAATTTAATATATAATAATGTATCAATTTGTATGCAGTTGTTAAAAAGATATATGATCATTTTGAAAATAAGGCAAGTTTGGGTAATCTCAGTTTGTAAATGTTGCAATTTAGTATGCGGTCCTTATGGATATATTTGTAAAATAAATCTCACAATTACATGGAAGTGTCCAATGATCCCATTATATTTCTAAAATAAACATCATTATTCAAATGTCATATATGATAAATACATTTATACACTTCAAAGTTACATATACAAACATTAAATATGTGTACCGTTTGACACTAGCCAATTCACCTTTTCCCCCTCTTTTTTAGGTTAAAAAAATCCAATATAAATTTTGTTCTCTTGGTTCTTTATCCTTCATCTTAGCAAGGGAAACATATTTTTTAACTCTTGGCATTTGTTTAATGTCATTTGGCCTGAGGGTGGGAGGATGTCTCTTCAAATTTGGATAAATTATAAGTATCTCTATTATAATAATTAACATTACATTTTATATTTATAATATTCTTTTACTTTAAATTCATAATTGTTAAAACAATTGAATAAAGAAACAATCATTTAATATTGATACTTGAATGCGGGTAATAAAATCGATGATAGTTAAATTAATTGAATGGAGAATAATTATAAAGAATCAGTAGTAACTTGATAATTATCAAAACACGATTAGCTCACTCAACTCATTCAGCTTTATATATATATATATATATATATATATATATATATATATATAATATATATATATATATATATATATATATAATATATATATATATATATATGAGATGATATGATGTTTTCACGCGATTATGTTGTATGCCTAATTTAGGGCCCGCTCCACAAATTATTTTATACAATTAGGTCAACGATGTGGTTCGTCCACTCGGTGATTATTTTATTTATTTTAATATGCACAAATCATCATTAAGCGCAAATTATTACGTACAACCAGGTGGACAACTCAATTGTCCACCCGGGCCCACCAACAACAGTTTTGAGTCTTCCAACTGCTAAGCCCTAACCCATTAAAAAAAAAAAAAATTCATGCTCCTCAATTTTTTGAAATCGCGGTTTTCATTCTTCCCATTATTCGATTACTCTTCACTGCTTCGATTGCTTTAGTGTTCAGCAATTATTGAATGGTTGGATTTGATCTTAACGTCGCTATTGATGTTGAATCTTCATCAAACAGAATTGCTCGTCAAGTTTGATAGGTGTTTTTTCAATCTCTATTTTTGTTTTCGGGATTAGATGTTGTGTTTGTTAATTTTGCGTTTTGATAAGTTGATTTCGAGATTTTCGAACTAGATTGCATTCGTTCCATATAAATTTTGGTTTGTGACATACGAGAAGCGATAGCTCACCGTTATGAGTTATGTACTCACTAAATATAGTCGTTGGCTCACTAGAGATATACATTTAGCTCATTATAAAAAATATATTGCCCTGTACTACAGAGCAGTTTTTTGCTCACTAAAAGAAACGTTTGGCTCATTAAGATTGACATGTGTGCTCACTGATATTGCATTATAGCTCACCACAAATATTATGATTGTTTTCCTGGATGGTATTTTCATTGTTGCTATGTACATATGAGAAACAACAGCTCATCAATATGAGTTATATGCTCACTAAATATAATCGTTGGCTCACTAAAGAAATACATTTAGCTCACTTATATTGAGCCTGTATTTAGCAATTATAAATTAGTTATCTGCTCACCAAATGTAATAACTATAATTAATCTTGTACCTAACAGGAAAAACAATAGCTCACTATCAGTATAGCTCACTATAAAAAATCTGTTACCTTGCACTACATTTTATAGCTCACAAAATATCTATTATGACTTACTAAATAAATGGCATAACTCATTAAAAAGAATAGTATAGATAGCCAGCAAATAATATTGTGAAATTCTTGAGTTATATTAAGGCTCAATCATTTTTTACTATGATATAAGGGTACTTGTATTATATTTTGTGAGTATAATAGACATGTAGTGAATTAATTAAATATAGTCAAACTCACTAAATATACGCCATAGCTTATGCCATAGCTCACTAAAAAAAAATATAAAGAACTAGAATATAGTTTAGTGAGTTTCAGATGAACAATAACATTTTTTTAGTACAATAGCACATTTTAATAAGTTATATAGTACTTTTACTAAGTGAAACCTAAGGTACATAAGATGCATTGGTTTGATCCATCCCCTCACTAAAAGTATGTATTAGCTCACTAAAATTGTGTCTCAACTCACTAAGTATTGTAGTGAGCTATACATTTTTAGTGAGCTGAAATTCGATTGTACAACTTCTTCTGTACATCCGGTTGTATGATATAATAACTGAGTAAGTAAATATCATAACCCATTAAAAAAATATAGACAATTAGAATATAGTTTAGTGAGTTTCAGATTCACAATAATATTTTTTTAGTACAATAGCACATCTAATAAGTTATATAGTATTTTTACTAAGTGAAACTTCGGTACACAGGATACATTAGTTTCAGTATGTCAGCTCACTAAAAGTACGTACTAGCTCACCAAAACTGTCTCTCAACTCACTAAAATATTTTAGTGACCTATACATTATTTTTACTGTGCGAAACTGGATACACAGCAACATATTTTAGTGAGTTATAGGGTATTTTTAGTGTGTCAAAATCTGACGGTTTTCTTTATGGGTCCAATTGTATAATTGCATTTGTACAATTGGGTGGACGATATAACAACTGATCATTAAGCGAAAAGAGCTTCAATAGTGAGGCGACACAGTTATTTCTTACCTGTGCGAGCTTGATGCTACTTGGAAGTAAACATCATGCATTTCTTAAACTTCCCTCCTCTTGTCTTATTTTCTTACTTTTGTCTTATTTTCTATTTTTCTAATACATATGTTTTTAATTTTTTATAAACCCATTTCCGTTGTCTTTTATATTACTTATATATATGACTATTTTTTAATATAGAAACAACCTTCGTATGGTCAGAATTAACTTTAATCAATATTTTAAAATAAAAGCAACAATTTCAAACTAAGAACACGCCAAATGTACTAGATATTATTGCTCACTAAAAATTTAAGTAAAGCTTATTAGGTAGTTTAACCAGAGGCTAGATTCAACAAGGTTATATCAGAGAGTCGATTCGAAGGAGAGTGAGAAGGAGCTAGGTCTTGGGCTTGCAAGGGTTAGGGAAATAAGAATGAGGTATCTAGGTAGTGTGAGGTGTATTAAAGATGAAGATAGTAAGGTCTTAATCGAGGACATCAAAGCGCAGGAATAAAGATGGAAAACCTAATAAGCCCTTTAATGGGGTGAGGTTTGACAGCTCCTAACTTAACGAAACTCTAGCTCATGTCATCTTTTCTTTAAAGAGGACATTAGAGAGGCATAAAGAAAGACGAAGGCTGGAAAGGTAGTCAGGCCAGATGGTATCTTGGTGGAAATTTGAAGGTATTTGGGTCAAGTGGGCTTTGAGTGGCTAATGACCCTTTTTAATGTTATATTTAGAACAATAAAGATGCCTCATGGAAGGAGATTTAATACCCTTGTCGCTCTTTACAAGAACAAGGATGATATTCAAGACTACAATAACTATAGAGGTATAAAATTGCTTAGCCACATAATAAAGTTGTGGAAAAGATGATTGAGAGAATGTTAAGGAAGCATATAAGGATTACAGAGAACCAATTTGGTTTTATGAAAGGCAGGTTGACTATGAAGGCTATTCATCTCATCGAAAGGTCGTGGAGTTCTACAGGCATAGGAAGAATGATCTCCACATGGTGTTCATTGACTTAGAGAAAGCATATGATAGAGTACCTGAGGAGGCATTATGCAGGTGCTTGGAGAAGAAAGGCATGTTGCTTTCCTATATTCAAGTTATTAGAGATATGTGCGAAGGAGTAAGATCAAGAGTTAGGACCTTGGGGGGTACATATGACTTCGTTATGGGCGTTGGTCTTCATTAAGGGTCAGCGTTGAGTCCTTTTCTTTTTACTGTGATTATGGATGAACTCACTAGAGGAATTCAAGATGAGGTACCATGGTGCATGCTATTTGCTAATGATATAGTTCTCATCGATGATACTAGGGAGGGGGTTAGCAACAAGTTAGAGTGGCGGAGAGATATTCTAGAGGCTAAAGGTTTTAGATTGAATAGGTCAAAGACTGAGCACTTAAAATGTAGGTCTAATGAGGGGAAGGTGGTATTGAAGACAAAGTGACCATCGGAGGTGTGACTATACCTAAAGTTGAAAAGTTTCATTATCTGCGCTCAATCATTCAAGAAGGAGGGGATTTTGATAAAGATATTAACCATCATATAAAGGTAAGATGGCAAAAAATGGAAGAATACTTCATGAGTGTTGTATGATAAGAGGATCTCACGAAAATTGAAGGATAGAGTTTATCGTATGGTTATTAAACCAACATTATTGTATGGTGTGGAGTGTTGGCCTGTTAAAAAGTCTCAGGTTTAGATGGTGTGGGTAGCAGAGACACAGATGATTCATTGGATGTGTAGTCATACGAGATTTGATATAATTAGAAATGTAGTGATTAAGACAAAGTGAGAGTGACGCTTATAGAGGATAAGATGAGAAAAGTTAGACTTAAATGGTTTGATGATATAAAGAAAAGCATCGTGGATTAGGGCTGAGCTGGGTCGGGTACTCAGTTCAAAAATTATAACTGGGTCCAAAAAACTGGAACCGGTCTAGTTGTGATTGGAGCCAAGTCTAAGATTTTTGGATCCGGTCACGGAATCGATTGAGACCGAGTCTAGAACCAAGAACCTGGTTTCTAATTTTTTTCTATTTTATTTTATTTCATTTCATTTAAATTTTAGACTTATGGTTGTGACTTTGTGAAAAAACCAATACATCTAGCAAAATAGTTAAACGATAAACCAAAATCAAATTTTATAGAGCGGCAGTTAGGCATCTACCATGCGTTAAACTCTAATTCGTTAGCTAATAAATATCCTTTGATTTCATCCAAGTATTAAAAAAAAAAATACTATGCTTTCATAGCATTGTACATTGATAAAAAGATTTACTCATATCAATGTATAGCTAGAAATTATGACAACATCGGGAGAACAACACCTGATGTCAACAGGTAATCGGATAACTCATATATTTTTTTTAAAAAAAATGACTGAATTGGGTAATCGGTTAACGGGTCTGGTTTCGGTTCTAAGTTTTTAGAACTAGGCTCCGGACCTGGTTGCAACTGGTTCTAGGATTTTGGAACCAGTCTAGAACCTAGTTCAACTGGGTCCGAGTATAGACCAGGTGGGTCTGAACTGAGCCTAGGTCCAGGTACTCGGTTTTTTTACTCAACCCCAGCGTGGATATATTTGTGAGGAGATGTGAGAATATTATATTGATCTTTGCGAGTGTAGAAGAGGTCGAGGTAAACCAAGGAATAGTTGGAGCGAGGTGATTAAAAACAATTTAAAGACTTTACGATTAACAAAGCACATGGCATAGAACAGGAACTTATGGAAATCTATGATTAAAGTTATAGACTGAAGGTAACTTGTCATTTTCCCTTTCAATAGTTCCTAAGGGCACTTAAAGTGCTAGTGCTTGGATTGGGTTGTCACTTGTCATGCATTTCTAATCCTTTTATTTGTTTGTTTTGATTATTATGTGAGTTATTGTTATTTGTGGATCATGGTGTTGTATTTTTTTGGAAAAATCACTATCAGGTACTCTACTTTGTATGGAAATCATAACTAAGAGACCATATTATTGGAATATATTTAAAAGTATACAACATTCTGTGGAAACTATTTTAAGGGGACCATTCACTGTTTATATTTTCTTTTAAGCCCCTAAACTTTTTATATTTACAAATTTACCCTCAATCCTTAAAAACTTACATTCGAAAAATCTAAAATTTTGTATGTAGTTTTTTTACCTACTAATAGATCCCGGCATTCTCTTTCAACTGGTATCAGAGCCACGTGCACAAAAATAATTAAGATTATTAAGTTAATTAATGACTAATTGAGCTAATTAACTGTGATTAGCTAAGATTAATGGGTGAACCATCATCTGCTTGCCCTGGACCTAATTATTCACATATTGTTCATTCATCGGAAGGTAATATCTCATCAGCACCTCAATTAAATTATATCACTGATATAATTTTAGAATTAAAGGCTGAATTAGCTAAAATTAAGACTGAACTGAAAGACCTTAAGAATCAGTTAACTATTGTGCATCTTTCTCTTATTAACGAAGTTGGACATAGTAAAAAAGCTAGTCCTAGAATTAGCACTCGTTTTCAACATAAATATCCCTTCCAAAATCCAAAAAACAAGATTCCATTTCCTTTACAAGAGATAAAAATCCAAAAAGAAATAGGAGAACAATCTGGAGAGAAATCGACTAAAAAGAAAGAAAAAGAAGATGGAGTATAAGCAACATTCCCTTGAAGAACTACAAAAAATGTTTGATAAAGAACAAAATCCCGAAGAACTAAACAAAATCATAAGTGCTATTAGTGATAAATATGATGTTTTGTCTGATGATAATGAAGAGACTAATAATGTCCAACTAGAAGAAAAAATATATCAGCAAATGAACCTTATTAAGCTTGATGATCTTAATGCATTACCATTAGAGGAAATTAAACGAAAATTAGATAAAAAATATGGTAAAATGATTGCGAAAAATGAGATTAACGAAATTGAGAAGAAATTGACTTACATGAAACAGAGATTAATCTTTCTAAGAATATCGTTTCTAAACCGAAAGAATTTGGTGAACCTTCCAGAAGAAACTCTCATTTCTTAAGATCTAGGTATGTCCCTGTAGGACGAACAAGCAATTTTTCCTTCAGGTTTATCCGAAGGAAAACCACAACCTATGAAGAGATTGGCCTAATCCCAATTAGTCAAATTGGTTATATCTTAAACATTGATGGAACCCGTAATAGAGAAGAAATATTTAAGCATTGGGAAAGAGGAATGAACAGTATCTTAAACCTAAATACTACATGGACTGCGGCAAATTTTCTAAATTACATTGAACATAGTTTCTCTGGCACTGTGGCTGACTGGTATGATTCATTAAGTGAAGATGGTAAAAATACATTAAGAATTATGGAAACACCAGCTGCTATGTTTAGAAGTTTATACAAAGAAATTGAAACTGAACTCATCGACGCTAAAATTGATTATGAAGGAAAAACACGAGAATGGCGAAGAAAAATTAACAACATAGAACTATGGAATATGAGATACCTAAAAAATTATATTGCAGAATTCAGTCAATATTATTACAAAATTGGGCATAATGAAAGCAATCTTGGCATGTTCTATGATAAGTTGCCATATTCTATAAATTCTATAATTAATGAAAAATACATGGCATGATTTGAAAGAACAGATGTTGTTGATACCCTTGGTTCGAGAATTTCCTATCTACGGAAATGGGTCAATAAACAATGCCTTGATCTGCAAAAACAAAAGAAAATTAAGAAGCAGTTCTTAACTTGCTGGGATTCACCTCAGCAGTGGGGAAAAGAACCTGAGAAAAGAAGAAAAAGAAAATTCTATAAGAAAAAGAGCTTTAACAAGTAGAGACGTGAAAAATATAGAAGAAAATATTACAAGAAACCGAGTCCTAAAAAGCGTAGATTTTTTAAGAAGGCTGCCTATTGCCTGGCTGGGAAAAACAATTGCAAATGTTGGGCGTGTGGAGAAGTAGTACATTATGCTAATGAATGCAAAAACAGAAAGAATAACAAACTTATTGAAACATTGGGAAGCCTAAATTATGTTGAACTTAGTGAAGATGAGGCGTTAGACCTAGCCCTAGGCAATAACAAAGGAATTGTTAAAATCATAGAGGACAATGAATATGAAGAAAGTTATTATGAAGAAACTAGCCATATGATGGAAAGTAACTCAGGAAGCCTTGGTAATCTCCAAGAAGAAGAGTTTGTAGTTGACAATGATCATGAAGAAGTCAAAGGAGATTGGGTTCTACTCATAATCCAAAAAGACATGATCCATAAAAAATCTATTTTTCAATTAAAAAGCAAATATGTATGTGAAATGATGAAAGGAGATATGGAAATAAAGGATTGTGAGTATGACGTTGGGGAAGTTAATCTTATTAATTGGGAGAATATCCTTAAGCATAACAAGGATAGAAAATATAGGTACATCTATGTCGGAAGTGTCCAAGTTCAAATCACTCTATTACAATATTATGGTAAAGATATAAATCTTTACGCTTGACTCTGTGATATTAGGCATATCAAATTTAATAATCAGATAATCACAGGGATAAAAATCAATTTATGTGATGGGTTAGTAGGTTTCAACTATCGACCTAAATATTATGGAAGTCTAAAAGATGAATTTGTAAAAAACTTCCTATCCCTTAAGATAAAACCAGTTAGGATGGACATGAAAAGAGGAGGATGTCCTTTAAGGATATTTTGGAAAATTATCTACAAGCTAGATAATATGATAGACTCTAAGACTAAGGTAACAATGATAGAAGCAGAAAAATTTGAGAGTCCTACCGCCATGCAAAGGTTCCAGAGGATCAAGTCCAATTCACAGGAGATAAAAATTGATCGATCTTGGATATCTAGCTTTGCCAATCCTACAAAGATTAATAAAAAAATATTATAAAAATTAATGAAGAAGGTAAGATCACCATTAAACCTCAACTATTAAGAAGCGTGAGTACAAGATCAGATTGGGGAGAATGATCTTCATCCGCTAAAGAAGAGCTTAAAGAAGATGATACAATTAGCCTAACCAGTGAAATGAGTAGAATTAGTTTTAAGGCTGCAAGACCCAATCTAGATCGATTAACGAGTCTAGGTAGAAAAGTTATTGGGTATAAAACTAGAACTGTCAGTGAGCCTATCTATGAAGATAAATTAGTCAAAAATATAACTATGGAAATATCCTATGAAACTACCAACACAAATCATAATATATCTATATACCAATAAAGATATATTTAGAAGGATAAAATAAATATGAATTATGTGCTTACATAGATAGTGGTTGTTCTGTATGCTTTGAAAAAAGATCATTATTTCCTGAATTTATGTGGAAAAGAGCTAAAAATCCTTGACAAGCAAGGATAGCTGATAATAGTATTATGAGCCACAATGAAGCCATAGAAGGATTATCCATAGAATTAGGAGGAGTTTAATGTATTATACCAGTTCTATGCGCTACTGATCAACCCTCCCATGATATGATTATTGGAAATAATTTTTAAAGATTATATTCTCCTTTTACAATTAATGGTCACTCAGTTACTATTGAAAAATTAAGTAAGGCTTACACTCATCAGAAAATTAAATTTACACGCAACCAGCGTAGTGAGAAGGTAATGCCTCCATAGCGAGAAGTGGCACTAACAATTTTATTACTTGAGTTATCTGTTAAAGAGCAGATTATTGAATAATAAGAACAATTATGTAAAGAACTCTACTCTGATAACCCTCTAAAATTTTGGGATAAATATTTGCCAAAATCACTTTACTAAATCCCAACTCTATCATTTGAGTCAAACAAATGGTGTATACTCACCACGATATCCAAGAATTTGATAAACAAATTAAAGAACTTCTTGACGAAGGATTAATTAGAAATAATGAGAGTCCTCATACTAGTCCTGCTTTCATGGTAAGAAATCATGCTGAAGAAAAAAGAAGAAAAACTAGAATGGTAATTAATTACAAAAAGCTTAATGATAATATTGTCTTTGATGGTTATTATATTCTTAACAAAACAGTCATTTTCAATAGAATTCAAGGAGCCTCTTGGTTCTCGAAAATGAATTGCAAGAGCGGTTATTGACAGATAAAAATGGATGAGGAAAGTATTCCTTTAACTGCATTTAGTGCCCTACAAGGACATTACGAATAGATAGTAATACCATTTGGTCTAAAAAATACACCTTAAATATTCCAGAGAAGAATAGATAATATCTTCAAAGACCTTAATCACTGTTATTTAGTTTACATTGATGATATCCTTATCTTTCCTCAGACCATAGGGCAACATAAAAATGATATCTTGGCTGTCACCCAAAAATGCATTGATCATGGCATTATACTGGGAAAAAACAAGTGTATTTATGCCGAACAAAAAATTGAGTTTTTAGGTCTAGAAATAAAAGTTAGACAGATTATTCTACAAAAACATATTCTGAAAAAAATAGAAAATTTTTCTAAAAAAATTGAAGATAGGAAGCAACTAGAAAGATTTCTACGGTCTCTTACCTATACTTCTGATTTCATCAAAGATTTAGCTAAACTAAGAAAACCATTACAGAAAAAACTTAAGAAAGATGTTAGCTGAAGATGGGCTATTAACGATACAAAGATTGTTCAAAATTTTAAGAAGATATGTAAAAATCTTCATGTCCTTAATTTACCTAACGAAGAAGATGATTTAATTCTTGAGACAGATGCCAGCAATGAGCACTGGAGTGCAGTACTCAAAATCAAAGAAGGAGAAAAACTCTGCAAATATTGCAGTGGAAGCTTTAATAAAACAGAATGCAACTATCCCACGATAGAAAAAGAAATTCTTACAGTCATAAGGGGAATTGAAAAATTCTTAATCTTTTTAGCTCCTAAACCTTTTCTCATTCGAACTGATTATAAAGGAATACTCGGTTTTGTGAAAAAGAATTTATCAAATATGCAAGCGCAAGGGCGACTCTTGCGTTGGCAATTATGACTTAACCAGTTTTCCTTCTCTATGGAACATATAGAGGGATCGAAGAACTCTCTGGTAGACAGTCTAACTCGAGAACTCGCCAATGGTGATCATCAAAGCCAACCTCCTACCAGAAAAGGAGGAAATCCTTAATGAAATGCCACTTCTACTAGAACGGGTTATACCTTCTAGTAAAGTCCTTATTGATAATCTGTAATTTCATACAAAAAGTAGATCACGCTTTGATCTACTTTCTACTACCTACCTAATAGCTCAAAGATTTTCCCTTCTAGAATTACAAATTAGCTATCTTCGGTGTCCTTATGATATCCAAGAAAAAATAAGTTCTCATATCCAAGAAAAATGATTCAATGAATGGTATGCTACCTCCATCGACTTTTATCATCATTATTCCTATGATATTTGGGAGTCTTGGAGTACAACAATCTAGTTTTTCGACAGATCCAGAGTCGGTGGCATTTATTTTTCAGTCAATTCATTATCTCCCCGTGATCCTGTCTTCAAAACTTGGAAGTATGGGATGGTACTTTATTTCTCAGAAGTCCCAGATCTAAATTTTTTATTTTTCTCAACCTTAACTAAGTTCCAACAATATATGTTCAAAAGATTCCATTGGATTCTTAAATCTCCTGAAGGACCAACAAAAATTCCAGTTCGCAGATACCTAACTTTAGAGGTTTACAGCGCCCTGATTGAATATGAAAATAGAAAAGCCAAACCAACTCATTATCTTGTCCAACTCGTTGATTGCGATGATCCCAGTGACCAACGACAAAATTGGATTCATGGAGATCCGGTAAATGTAATTATTGATCCTGCATTAACAAGGACTATTGGATTTTTTAATATTTATCATCAATGTTGGGCACTGATCGAAAAAGGAAAAACGTTAATGCATTGTGGAAACACCACTTTCGCCTATAGTAACGAGTTCGAAGATTACACGAAAGTAGATGGTGCAAAATCTGAAAATATTTTTGATTATCTCTTTGATATTGGAGCTGAAAAATTCTTATCAGAAAACGGGAAAAAATATCTCCTTGAATTATTTGAAGAATGGGATCCAGAGCATCTTAAGCAAATTAATGAAGATTTTGATAATGACCCAGATAATGATGGTCTAGAAGATATAATTGGAGATGAAGGTATACAGAATCTCAATAATGATGACTAATCTTGTCATCATTAAAATTTCTGAAAAAGCTGTTCCATTATTGTACTATTTTAACAAGTATCTGGTCTGTAAAATAAAGTGTGTACTATATCCGACAGTATACTGTAGACAACTATAGTCATATGAAAAAATTTTATATACTATAGCCTTTAGGGTATCCTATGTACCCCCATTCCCTTTATAAATAGGGAGGTCGAGAGCTGAGAGGGACACGGTCATTTGAGCATTCTTGAGCAAGAGAGAAGTTGGGATTCTCCATTTCTCCATGAGCAAGCATCTTTAATGATCTTAACTTAAGTTTTTCTTCGAAGCATTCCATTGTAATATAACCACTTTCAAGCTTTTAATAAAAGAAGTTTTCCAATAGGAAACGTTATTCAATTGAGCCTTATTTCTTAAATATTATAAGTTCTTGATTAAAGTTTCACTATCCTTGAAAAAGATTAAAAACTTGATTAGTGACTACGGTTTGAGGTAGGAAATGAAACAAATCTGTGCTGTACCTGATCTAAGGAAGGTGAGGTTGAGATTAGCAATCTCTGTAAATCGGAAGCTAGAGGAATGCCGGAGTCCAGCGCCGACTACGTTTAGGTAATGGTCGAAACTCTCTAATTAAGTTTTAATTATTTTGCTAAGCATGGTGGGCCTATAACCACAGAAATTATAATATATAAGATATAAGTAGTAGATTGTGATAACTAGTACCAGTAAAGTCATTATAAGAAGTTAAATCAGTTAAAATAAGCATATTTTCTGAAAAACCCCTAAAAATAGCTTATCTACACCTTTTTCCTATTCCAGGAACTATTTTACAACTTCTGAAAGTTCAAGGACTAAGTTGCAAAGAAAAATTTCGGCCAGTAACTAGCTCTAAAAAATATCGTACCCTATTAATAGTTTACCCAAAATAGTAGGCATTTTGGAATACATTTTAAAAATGTTAACCCCTAATAATTATTTCCAGAGAATTAAGGTACCCCAGAGTCACAAATTGTATTTTTTATTACCTATTTATTTTTGTACTTATTTTATTTTGTCAAAAGATTTTTAGCTTTCAAATGTTTTTTCAAATCTTTTTTGTGGATCTATTAAAATCGGACTCTCTGTGGGTAGTGATACCTACAGAGGTAATATCGCTTACATTTGAATCTCTTCAGACCCCACGTTAATGGGACTCACACTCAGAGTTTGTTGTTAGTGTTGCTGTTTTTAGATGGTTTTAGTTGTCACCTTTTAAATATAAGCTATTAGTCACTGAACATTTAAGCGAATCCATATGCTATAGCTCAACTAGGGATGGCGGTTATATCCGAATTCGAAGCAGATCCAATTTGATCCAAGCTAAAATTATCCGATTCAAATTCGAAACAAAAATATTCGAATTCGAATCCGAAAAAAATAATCTGAATCTGAGTCGGATTTGGAGGAAGAGTAAAATTCGATCCGACTTTCAATCCAATCCAACTAAGTTTTTAAATATTTTAAATTTAAAATTTAAGTTTAAATTTTAAAATTTTTAGAAAAAAACCTATGCTATATACCCACCCTTCCCGCACCCCAAGATGCCATCTCGACCCAGTGTTTTTTCTTTAGTCAACAATTTTTTTAATATATACAAATTAAAACGTTGAAATCCTAATACTTCGCCCGAGTTACTCTTTCTCCTCACCACTTCGCTAGTCGCTCTCGCTGCTCGGCTCGATGGTCGCTCTCGCCCTCTCGCTACTTTAGTCGGACGATCAAAGTAGAAGCTCCCTCCTCAGTCCTTGGCTTTTCACTCTAACTCTCTGCTCTCTGTCTCTCTCTCTCTGAGCTTTTGTCTTCTCACCGGTTTCTACAATGCCGACGCCGAGCATTTCATCGTCCCTTTCTGATCTCTCGTGAGTGCACATTTCCTTTTTTCCTTAATTTAATAGTTCATACAATAAAATCTAAATATACATTTTTATGACTAAGAGTGTTGTTTAGATCTTTGGGGTATAGAACAAGATAAATTGGACTTTGGACTTTGCCATTTTGAGGTTTGGGAAGATTGTTGTTTTTTATCATTTTTTAAGGTTGATCAAAATTGTATTCCAACACTTAATTATATATAGAATTATGGATCAGTGATATGATCAAATAATAATTACAGATATCATTATATATACTCCTAGTCGAAGACTAATAGAGAAGAAGGGCTAAATAGTGCAAGTAGAGGATTTGTACTCTTAATTTTGTTTTTCTTTTTATGAGTAGGATATGTTATTTGTGATGTTTTAGATGTATCCCGTAGTTGTTAAGAGTTGTAATTGTTGAAACATGTTGTTTTCTTGAGTTTGAAATATATTTCTTCTTTTATTCTTCATTTAGCTTAAATATTCAGAATTTGGTTCATACGATACATGAATTAAACACATTATAGTATCAGCCGGTGGGTAGAATATAGAAAAATTGTATAAATTTATTGCGTTATGAAAGGAATTATTTCGGATCGGATTAAATTCGACTCCGATCCGATCCGATCCGACTCGGCTCGGATCAGATTAAATTCGACTCCAATCCCATCCAACTCGGATCAGATCCGGACATTCTCCTTTGATCCGTCAGATCGGATTCGGATCGAATTTTTGGATCCGAATATAAATCGATGCAGATTCAGATGCTCCAATATCCGATTCGAATCCGATCTGTTGACATCCCTAAACTCAACAAAAGATAGATCACGGATTACTAAAATATAATTATTTATTTATTTTATTCAATGAAGTTATTACTCACTGAATATTTAATTTACTTATTCCATTCAACTAAATTTTGCCCTCTCTTTTTTACTTTCAATTTTTTTAATTAATATTGCTTTTAATTTTTTAACTTCATTTATTTTAATGAGGATATATAACAAGTTTGATTATGTAGTCTTTTCTCATTGCATATTGGGTTGGGACTAATTGGAATCGCCATAAAATTCTATTCTGCAGTATCCCAAGCATCAGCCCCACCAACTTTCATATTTAAATAATTTTATTTATTTAAACTGACCAATTTGTTTTTAGTAATTTGTTTTAAGTTTGATCATATAATTGCTTTCACACATGCACATGCGCACAAAAACTCACTAAATATATGTGTTAGCTTACTAAAAAGCATAGCACATACCAATGAAATATAAATTTTTTTAAATATTTGCTCACTAAGTGTATAGTATATCTCGTCAAAACATAATAAAAATAACTCACTAAAAAGTTAGAATACAAGAAGTACGTCATCTTGCACATTTAAAGAATCTTATATTTGAGTTATTCAAAAGATATACCATAGTACATTAGAAGATGAGTATAAAGTGTTGCTCACTAAGTATATATCACAGTTTACCAAAAGTTATAATGTAGCTTACTGAGAAAACATCATACTTAAAGGTGTGAATAAGAATGTGTAATTGTATATTATATTGTTTGCCTCCTTATTTTGACTAGGAATAGCCAGTATTACTCACTGAATCATATTCATTACCAAATGTATTTTCTCACTAAAATATCTATCATAACTCACTAAATAAATATCATAACTCACTATAAGAAATAGTGCATGTGACTGAAATATTTCAAATATATATACCATTCTTATGAATTTACAGAATGTTATATTTTTTAGCCAAAAGGTATATCGCAATACATTATGAGATAAATATAAAGTGTTGCTCACTAACTATGTACTATAACTCACCAAAAGTCATAATACAGCTCACTAACAAATCATACATCAAAATATGAACAAGAATGTGTATGTTCTCACTAAAATTATGTATTATATGTATGTTTACTTTTATTTTTAATTATAAACAATTTGTACTACTCACTAAATCATATTGATCACCAAATATATTTTTTAACTCACCAAAGAACTATTACAACTCAGTAAATAGATATCATTAGCTGACTAAAAAAAATAGTATAGATAACTAAAATATGATTTAGTGAGCTTTAGGTGTACAATAACATATTTTTATTGTACAATAACACATTTTTTGTAAGCTATATAGTGCTTTTACTGAGTAAAATTAGGGTATATTGAGATGCATTGGTTTGGGTTTGTCTACTCACTAAAAAGTATCTATTAGCTCAACAAAAATGTGTCCCAAATTACTGAAATATTTTAGTTAGATATACATTATTTTTAGTGAGCAAAACTGGGTGTATAGTAGCATACTTTAGTGGGTTATACAATATTTTTAGCTGGCTGAAATCTAATTGTGCAACTGCTCCTGTACAACAGGCTGTATGATATAACAATTGCTAGTTTTATAGACAAATTGCTTCTTGAATTATTAACATAACACATCAGGATAACTTAAGCAATTGCCTCGAATGACCCATGTTTAAGGGTAGACCAAAATAGAAAACTTTTCCAGAATTGGTTAATAAGATGACTTCAAAGCTGTATATTCAAAAAACAAAGAACATCCCTAAAGTAAACAGAATAGCATTAATTCATGCAAATGTAAAATCTATGATGTCACATACCATGTAATGCTTTCAACTTCTGAATACAACTAACAGAAAAATTGATAAAATCAGGAGAGATTTATGTTGGAAGAAATCTATTGACATTAAAGGTTTACCAATGATCTCTTGGGATAAAATTGTCCACATAAAAGAGTCGAATAGCCTTGGGCTGAGAAAAATAGAAGTAATTAATAGTGCTTTTCTAAGCAACGTACATGGAAGATCTTCCATAACCGCAGTCTTTAGGTTGAGCATATGAGTACAAAATACCCAATTAGTGAAACTTTTTTAATACCAAACCAAAACAATCAATTTAGTGGGCATGAAAATTTATTCTTAGAAACTAACATCAGTCCCGAAAAGATTAAAATGGAAAGTAGGAAATGAAACAAATATTAACTTTTAGCTTGATAATGGGTGTGTAAATAAAATCCTACCTACAATGCTTGGCATTGCAGATACCTCTCTAATTAACACTTTTCTTAAGGTATCGCATTTAATTACTAATGCAAAAGAACGGAGCATCACCATACTAAAAGCATTAGTTGTCGGTGTCTACGTTTAGCTGAATCTAGCAATGCCAATACCTTTTAATCCAATGCCTGACGATTTTTGGGAAATGATTATTTTTCAACTAAGACAATGACCTAGGCTGCCCACCACTTGGATGTAAAAACTTCCTCGTCTGGGGAATGCACTTGGATCTGAAATTTAGACATTATGCGTAAATTAGATGACCAGGGTATCTATTCCACACATCACGCCCCACCCTTCCTGAAAAAAGGAGTATAAGTTGGCTCAATTTGCCCTCTCTGTAATGCTGAGATTAAGGATGCAGAACACATATTTCTTAGGTGTAGTGCTACTCAAGATATTTGGAGGCTGGCAAATAATCATAATTGGGTCATTGTTAATAAGCCTTCTAACTCCCTTGAAAGTGTATAAAACTGGTTATCCAATATACGATCCTCCAACCCTTTAGTTAAGGTGGATAGATTAGTTATGCTTTACAAAGCATTTGAATAAGTAGAAATAAAATGATATTCTGTAATGAGATATCCAATCCAGTAACCACGTTGATAAGAGCGAAGAAAGCTAGCATTGAATGAAAAATTACACATAACCTCACAAAAACATTCCACCCATCAAACCTAAATAACTTAGCCGCAAACCACAAGAGAAGCATTGGTTATCATGATGGAAGCCAGAATGAGGATTAATCAAAATCAACTTTGATGGATCCAAATCATCTCGAGGAGTACTAGAAGGTTTCACAATTTGAAATTGGGAAGGAATATTGATCCAGGCAGCAACACTCAATTTAGGAGAAGCATCAATTTCGATAGTTGAAGTAATGATTATGAGAAACAACATCAAAGCAGCAATATAAGTAAGATTCATTGATGTTCATATTGAGGAAGATAACAAAGTACTCATCCAAGTAATACAAGGGCATCTCCAAGCACTATGAGAGATCCAAATTTTGATACAAGATATTACCAATATTCAACTCTGTAGCAATGTTGGCATTGCCCACACTTTTGGGAAGAAAACTATGCAGTAGACTAGCTAGCTTAGTATGTTCTACCATTACATCCCACTGGATTGTAGGATGATGTCCCTGATATGGACTTACTTTGTATCATCTATAGTGACAATCTAGGGAGAATCCTTGAGCGAAGGGCTTTTGGACTGTACTACTTACCGTTCTTACCACACAAAAAAAAGATCTTGAAAATGTATACTCCAACCTTCTAAGACTCTTTATAGCAACATTCCAAAGCTTTCAAGTCAGGTTGGTTGATTTCTGATGTCTAATATTTGTGTTACTCATGAATTTGTTATTTTATAGATTAGTGTATCTTTTATGCATATTTTGGCAATGTTTTGAGAACTTCCCATACATGGTTGAAGACGACATGGGATGAGAGCTTCGGGTTACGTTATGTTTCGGGAACTTACTAGCACATGCGTTGTTTCTAAACAAGTTATACGACACGTTCAACAATATTTGTTTAGCTAGTGGTTAGTGGTTTGAAGAGTTGACTACTGCTTATTGGCAATTATTCGTGTTTGATGACCTAACTTACGAAAAAGTGGTTGAAGGTCAGAGTAATGATTTGCTAAATGTTTGCAAACATAACCTTGACTAACATTTTAATACATTTAGGTAGTGGTTGAAGCTGTCTTCTACAAATACCCTCTTTTTTTCTATAGAAACTAGCTTAGCTAGCACTTATCGACAATCATAAATGTAAATTACAAAAAATCAATTCCAAAGTGTAGCGATCACACTTTTTTTTGGTGTCAATGATCGTATAATTCTTACAACAAATAAATGTGACTTTTCTTAGGATGAAGGCATTGTTGTGATGGGTTTGTTCCATCAAATTGTAGATGTTGTTGTGAAGGTTTTGTCCCATGGAATTATAAGCGTTGTATTGAAGGTCTTGTTCCATAGAATTACAAATTGCAATGACTTTCCCTTTGATGGTGCAACCACTACCATTTGAATTATGCATATCCTCACTTAGGCTAACAAGTGCACCTGCAACTACACATGGGTTAGCCGATTTACTACCTCATCCTTCCTCTTGATCACTCACGGACCATGGATCGAAGAAGCATGCAGTTCGGCTTGATTGTGACCCTAAAAGAAGGGCACACAATGCCAGTTAGCCATGAATTTTTATCAAAGGTTCATCAGTTTGCATCAAAAACTGTCATAGAAGACATTTATACTTTGACCTTCGCCTTAATCAGACTGGGTCAAAGTGGGGGCTCCACTCACAGAGCAAGCTTTAGACCACCATGTTCGCCCCTATATCAAATGGACAATTCACCTACGTCTTTAGAGGAAGGACACCTATCAACCTTTAGGATTATCAAAAAATTAAGATTAAAAGGATAAGAATATAGATCGATATCTACAGTACTTTTATCCTATCACAAGGCGACATTTCAAAAATAGAGTTACTAGTGAGTTTGGATGCACTGGCTCCTAACGTAATGAGACATTTTGAGAATGCGCTCCTTTTCAATACGATGAGACATTTCAACAATACACTCGTTCCTAGCAATAGGAGACATTTCGTTAATACACTGGCTCCTAAAACAATGGGGACGTTATTAGTTCCTAACACAATGAGATATTCTGATAATGCGCTAGCTTTCGGCAAAATGATACATTTCGATAAGATGCTGACTTCGAACATAATGGGACATCACTGGCGAAGGGACACTTCATCATGAGTCTCTGTCACGGTGAAAGTCGGTAGGCACCAAGCTTGAGGACCCTCGATGGCCAAGTTCGGACATCACATCATTATCCTCCATCATGGTGAAAGTAGACGACCGCCATGCTTAAGGTCTTTGAGCAGCCAAGTCTAGGCATCATTACCTTCAAGTACGTAAGCCCAAATGTTGTCTACTTTGAACATCAGTTTGCACATGCTCTGTCAAAGTGGGAGCTAACTATAAGCACCTATATGTCTTTTGGTGTTTTAAATGTGCAATGATGAATCCACTGTCCCACCCTATTTATTTTGGGGCTCAACAAAAATAGAGTCTTTAACTAGCTCCTAAAAATACCAAAACACCAGATTTTAAGAGTGTCGAGGTGTTAGGCCTAGCGTAAATCCATAACCCAATCTAAGACCAGCCTCATTTCTAATTCCTAGTCTACTCAGGAGCTGGTCCAATTTCCGGGGGTAGATCTGACTTGAAATGAGCTGAGTTCCTTGTTCTCCGTCTAGTGTGATAGAATCAGAGAAAATTCTTTCTAAAGGGATTCGGCTGATAAGATATATTTTGCTAAGTGATAATTTATCACTTTTGTTTTTTTTTTCCTTTTTAACATTCAACTTGATTTTTCATTTAGTGGCTATAAATAGCGAATTCTGGACACAAGAAATGTTTTTGGGGAGAGGCATTAGAGAGAACCACAAAAATCTATGAGTGAGCATTATGCTACCAGAATCTTGCTGTGTTCCCTGAATAGATGAGATGACTCAAATTGGGGGCTGTAATCAAATTTCACCATCTCTATTTCTTCTGTCTTTATTATTTAATTTTGCACTTGTATTGAGAAATATATAGTTTTTAGTAATTTGATTAGTCCCTGCGTACTGTAATAATTGTCACTTTTTTTTTCTCTTTTGTTTGACCTTGTATTTAGACTTTGTTATTTGACCTGAAAAATTTGAATACATTACATGCTTTCATATTCAATTTAAATTAATTCATATTTTCCATTTTGGTTAGTAGAGATCGTCACAGGTGATGGACGATATTGTGGTGCACTCTATCACAATATTGTAGCTTGTCCTCCGAGTATGAGTCTCTACATTAAGCCCAGGTAGTCAGATGAACCCTACTTGAGGGATTATTTAGGGGATTTTTTTAAAGTCTCTTTGAATTGAACCTCTTGTCCGTTTGGTTTTCCTACAGTTTAAGGTTCGATAAAAAGTTTGAATTTAGTTTTTGTACCATTTTCCAAAAGCACCCACTAGCGACTCTCTTAAATTAGTTTTTTTCTTTATTTATTTTTATTTTTTGCTTGACTTTTCAAGTTGATGCAGAATGGGATTCGGGTTCTAGGAGGCAGATCAAGCTCATTGATCCAAGTAGTTTACTACTGAGCCAGGCTCTTCTCCAAAGCCTGAACGGGTTCGTTGGATTACAGTGATATTCTAGGCTCCTAGCCTAAATAATGTTGCTTGGGTTAGTGACATGGATGGGTTCCTAGTTCCGTTCCCTAACTGCCGTGAGTCAGAAAGTTTTATGGAAAAATAATTCTAATTAAGTAAACTTAAACGATGCAAACTAGCACGTTTAGTCATTCATGAGGGATTGCACCTAGATCCCGAGTCATGGTCCTTCCCTCAAGACTTGTATATGTTAATTAATATTCACAATTTTTCATTTTGCATTAATGTTGCTGCAACGTTTTGTCAACAAAGCATATTCTATGCTATATGATGTCGAATTTCAAGGATTTAAATACCTGATTTACCTGTAAATGCAAAGTGTGATTGTAGCCAAGCAAATATTCTAGGGTTAGTCTCACAGGGAACAAAAGCAGTTATGATTTTATTATGCTTAGATTAATTAACGGAATGGTTTTAGAAAGTTACTTGCAATCTTTTCCTCTGTAAACCGTTTTTCCCACAAAAAAAAAAAATTGTTTTGTGGGTCTTTAGGAATCAACCTCTCTATGGGTAGGAATACCGGTAGGGGTAAGGTTGCCTACAGTTAGATCTCCCCAGACCCCGCGAAAGCGGGACCCACACTGGAAGTCGTTGTTGTTGTTGTTGTTGTTTTAGAAAGTTACTTCAATAATTAAATTAATTGGACCTCAATAATTCCAAGTCTGGGGGTGTTAAATGCCTTAGTTCAAATTTGGTAATTGGATGGAAATGCATCCAACTTTGCTCCTATTTATTTTCCTTACAATGCCATCGAGTCGAAATCGATTGCTCCATCACTTGATGGTGGTGTTACCTGATGTGGACAATGGTGAGTATATATAGCAATTTTTTAGAAGCTACACTTCACCATATCTCACATGTAAATATGAACCTAACTGTTACAGGACAATGACGCCGACTGTCAGACACAAAAGGATCTTATATTTCCTTGAACCCTTAATTGAAGTGCCACCATATGTTGTCTTACTATCTTCAACTCCTCCTATGCTATTCCTCTTTTCTGCTTCTCATTTACAACCTTTCTCCTCATATTTTTGACCCTCTTCCCTTAAATTCTAAGTGTCAACTGAATGACCGTCACCCCTCGTGTTGTTCCCTTAGTTGTTTATCCTCGGGTTGGTTAGCTCATCCCCCATTTTCTCTATTTGAGAAAACAAATCCTCTGCCCTTTTTCTTCCATAATTATGTTGCTCTTAACAATTGAAATTTCTTGCTCGTCGTCCTACTTGAAACAACCATAATGATCGTGAACATTGCAAAATTCAGGAATAAAACAAGACATATAAGACACACAAACTGCAAGTTCATGTTCTAATTTATGCATATTTCCAAGCCCTAATTTCCGTATTCCACACTTACTTTCCAAAAAGGCTAGCTGAACATTTTTTTCCCTTACTAAAGAGGTCATTTGTGCAATTGGCACACAACAAAGAGCTCATGATAACACCTCACAAGACATATCTCTCAATCTTTGTTTCTCAAAAAATTTCGGGTACCTCTTCTTGAGCCCATGACTATTGTTGCCTTTCTACACATTTTCTCAGTCCCCTCGGCCTCTCATTTTGGTCTATCGGTTCTTTCTCCATAAGTATTAGCGTTTGGATGAAATTCAAATGTGTTTTGGTCATCATTATTTCGTTATTATTGTTATTAGTACTATAAAGAAGTAAAAGACAAAGAGCATTTTGGTCATTCTATGATTAGTAGATCTATTTGTTCAAATATTTTTGATTTTCGTAGGTCCTATAATTTATTGTGCAAAAATTGAGTGGATAGTGATTAGCATGAGTTATTCAATTTTGACATAACCTATCTAGTTTCCAGCATAAACTATTTATTAAATAACTAGAATATAATTTTTAAATAAACTAAATTGCATAATTATTTTACTGGCCTATAAGATCCAACACATGACTGAGATAGCAAATTAGTCTATTAAATAATAATATGTATGAACAATAGAAATAATTCTCATAAATGAATTCGAAGAAAATATAAACTCAAATTATGTAAATATGAATGACAAAAGTTTGGTATTTAGTTAGTTTAACTGGTGAATTGAGAGTTATTTCTAGATACCTAAGTTCAAATCTACCTATATTTGCCTTTGCGCCTAATTGGCATAAAAAACAAAACACATAAGAGATAAGAATTAACCCCGAAAATAACAAAATAAATTGAATATTAGCTAATCTTAAATAACGGTTGAGTTGATCATAGGTAAAGAAAATTCCATCAAACTTTGACAAGCCATAATCTTGATAGATGGTATTTTTTGCTTGATGTAGCTAATCTTTGGCATTTAACTACACAAGCTTTGAATTTTTTTTTTAATTTTTTTATCAAACTCTTTAGTCAGACTTACAAATAATATGAGAACTTCAAACAAAATTAAGTATCAAAGTTTATTTTCTTCTTATTTGTTCAATCCAAATCATTTTATCTCTTGACTAAATGAAAAATTGAAGTGGAAGACGGCAAATTGAATGAATGATGAACTGGATGATAAAAATATGTCTTGGTCTCACGTTATAATTTTTTTCCTCTACCAACTAACTTTAAAATTACAACCCTAACAATTTGGAATTTAAAGCTTATGGGCAAAATGCCAAATTTCAGCACCAAATTCAAGTGCACTATTAACCCTCCCATTGCTAGGACATAGAATGTTGCAAGGAGGGGTTGCAACATGGATTTTTGATGGGCTACTTTTGCATCCGTATATGAGACGCTTTTGTTTGATAGGGCAATTTCTTCATTCGGGGTTCATAATTGAGCTAAGATTTCGGTCTTGAAAAAAATTTAATCAATTTACTAATTGTTGTTTTTTTTAATATATATTTGTAAGTTGATTATTTACTTATTTTACAGGATACGTCTGTTTCTTAAGGGAGTCCAACTAGAGGTCATTTTTGGCAAATATTATCTAAGGTGGTAGTTTAATTTGTTGGTGCAAAGATTCATTTCAAATTATAGGTAATAGATTTATGATAATATGTTAAGGTTGTTTTTGTTAGCTAAAATAGGTTTTTAGATTGCTTTAATAGAGGCAACTCTTTTATTTGTTTGTATTGTTACTTAGCTCATTTTTGAGGTTCATCAATTATCAAAAACAATATACCCATTTTTTTTTTTTAAACTGAGATTTGCTTATGTAAAATTTGTATAAGTTTCTCACAAAAACATACTTTGAAAACTTAAAAAAAGGTAAAATGGGATAAAATTGTACAGAAAACATGGATTATCATACTATACCATGTGGGATAAAGTTGTCTCAAAAACCTTCCGTGAAGTGAATATACAATATGCAACTAGTGAGAAAATCACTTCCATATGCAAGTTTCAATTCATGTTTTACCATCATGTTTATTTGTGCTTTTGTTTATATCATATTTAATTTGTCTTTCTTTTAGTCACTTCTCATGATATTTATGGATGTCCACTGTGACAAGGTAGAGAGAAAAAAGCACATGAAAGGGACTTAATAGTGATGACCCTCATAGAGGTGAGGGAGCCAGATGATGAATTCAGTGGTGCTGGGGGAGGGGGGTGGGGCCACCAAGAGAATGAGGGGAGGAGTCAACAAGGGATGTATGCTTTAAATACTTAATAAGGGCGATCATAGGAAGTTTTGCAGTTGTCACACATTAGGTTTTCACATTAATTTAATTAAACCAAATATATTTAACTTATTTTTCACGACCCTTAACAATTGATGATGTTTTAAGGTGCGATTAGAGTTGGAAAAAGATGACCCAATATTTTGACCGATCTGAACCTGACACGAAGTTAATCATGTTTGGGTATGAAGTTCGAACCCGTTTAGTTACATGGGTTGACATTGTAAACCTATTTAATGAATTGGATTAGGTTCAGGATGAGAATCTCGACATAAAAAAATACATATTTAACCCGTTTAATTAAATAGGTTAAATAAGTCACCCCATTTACTGTTTATTTACCTTTTACCGTTTATTGTTTACATTTCTTTTGTGGGAACTAGGCTTTGTGGTCTCTTTTATGGGCTTATTGGTTGTTGACTTGATGATTATGTTATTAAGAATTTTAGACAATTTGAACTTTATTTGCAATTGTTTAAGACTTGACTTGGACAAGATTTGTAACTTAAGTAGTTCGTTCTTATGTGAACTTTTTAGGTTATAAAATTATGTTGTTGCTTCAATTTTTTGCTGAAATAGGCTCTAAATATGCTGGAACCTATAAGTTAGCTGCTATGTTGTTGTAGTTTTGAAAGCAGGTATGCCTTAAGGGACTACAAAATATGTAATTTGTTTGATAAATTATCTTTGGATTGAAATTTGTGTTGTAATCAAACAAGTTGGTGGGTAAAAGGGTAATTAATCCGAACCTAACTCGTTTTATCCATTTATGTAAACGAGTTAGATTCAAGTCAACCTATTTAAATGTTAACCGGTTTGGGTTGAACTTTATCAACCTATTTGTTAAATAGGTCGGGTTCAGATTTGAAGATTTTAAACCCGTTTAACTTCGACATGAACATGAACCCGATCCGATACGACAAGCTCTAGGTGGGACCCAAATCTGAGACATGATGATGTGGTAACTAAAGAAAGTAGCATGTGAGATGCATTAAATTGCCTACCCTATACTTCTATTAGTGATTGCCCCTTTTTACTTTGAAAATATCTTGAATAAATAAAACAAAACATCCCAAAAAAAAAATGCCCCTTGATTCTTTTTTTGTCCTTCACTCTCGTATCTTCCTTCTACCATTTTCTCTCATTAGCCTAGCGAAGCTTCCGGTATAGCCAAGAGAAGGTCAACTTCTTTTGTTTTTTGTAAACAAAGTATCGTTAATCAAATGGTCGTATGTGCTAATTCTAATTGTTAATTATTTATATAATTTTAGTTTTTCTAGATGTGGAAACGTTATGAGAGAGCCGAGTAAAAGGGGGGTTGATTTCAATGTGTTAAAAGCAAGGAAGGCCGTTGGGTTTATTTCAAATTTTCAATGTGTTAAAATCAAGAAAGATAGTTGTGCAGCCAACAACATTTAATAAAGCAAACTGGTGAATTTCTAATCATTTTTCAAACTCTGCCTGAATTTAGCCTAGTTATATGCTCCTTGAAATTCAAGAGCAGAAAAAATTAAGTAGAAAATGTCAAGATTGATTAGATTACTCTAAAACATTTGAGGGATGGTCTGTGCACAAATCTCGAAGATAGTACCTTTAATACCTTATTGTATATTTACGTGAAGTTTAAGTCTACATTGGTATCAAATAAAAGATAAAATTTTAAAAATCTTTAATAAGATTTGGGAATTTCATTGATTAACTTAGAAATCAGTAAATGTAACACACCCCATTCTTTTTTCATCTTTAGATGGGTATAACCCAACATAAATGTGAATAGGAAAAGTACAAAGAAACGGCGATTAGGAACTGTCATAGATTCGCAACCAGTAAAGTAAAAAAACAGCTAATAACGGCCTCCTAAAACTTTGCCGGTTCAAATACCTTGGAGTGACATATATTCTGTTTCTCTATCTAGCATAATTGCTCATTGCATAATCCAATCTAATGGTCCTCTCTAACCAACATGTAACTCACCCTGTTCAAGATTTAAATGCAAGTGTTATTAAGAAAGTTACAAAAATGAATCTGTAACTTATTCCTTCATCTTCATTACTAACTTTTACTATATCTCAATTCAGCAAGGCATAAATAAGGGGTAGTGGAAGCGAAGATCAATCTTCAACAAAAGAAAAGTATCTCACTACAATTTTTTTGTAGAACAAAAATAAACATTGGAAATATTTTAGAAAAAATGGAGATCAAGCCTAATTCCAAGAGGATAATACTTGCAGTTCTTCTCGTTATTGTATCAGGTTGAATTTCTAGGTCACTAATCTCTATTTTAATATGCACAGTGAATTAATTAGTAATCAGTATTTGTATTACTTACTGGTTTCCTTTTGAATTTTTTTGTTTTAATTTCAATGGAGAAATTACAGTCATGATGCAAAGCTTTGCTGCAAATGCAGTCAAGTGTTCAGAGTTTGAATGTAGTGACACTGATGACTGCAGCGTTCCAGAGCCCAGTTGTGGAAACTACTGTTTTGTCTTTTTTTGGTATCGCCGATGTATCAGAATTTAGTAATTTTCCATTATTTGACGTTAAAACTTAAAATGATATTGCATTGTGTGCATTTTTATTTTCTTTGAATAAATAAGATTTATGTATACAGCATATGTATACGTTATTTATACAAATAGATTTATTTCTATGTGTGTTATATTGAATTAAGGCCAGCTCTAGTATTGTATTTTAGGCACTTTATTACTTTCCAAAATTAGGAGAAAACCTTGTTTCTAGTTCAAGTCTACATTTTTCAAAATGATGATGGGAATAAATTTGATAATACTTAATGGGGATACATTTTTTGAAAATTTTGCCCATGTACACATAAGCAAAGGACACACGCCTATCTCTTAGATGTCAACTTTTTAGTTTAACTATTAGATGATGTAGGTTACACAGTGACTTATACCATAAATAATTTATCAACTTTAATTTTAAATAGTATCGAACCATTTGAAAATTCATTTAAGAAGCCACCTAATTATTATTTACTTAAGGTGCTTGGATGTGAATAGTTTCTTAACGTTACACCTGGGACCTCATAGAGTTTCCCCCTATTACCAGCATGTATTTGTATAGGCTATGCTACCAGTTCCAAAAGTTATCATTGCCTTGACTTGCTGTTGGTACTGTTTACATAAATAGGTACGTGTCTTTTATTAGGATGCACCAAGTCATCAGCTAGCCCAATCCTAAGGTTTAGCCATTCTAGCCCCCTCATTGGCCTCCCTCAATTTGCTCTACCTGGATGTGTCACTTTGGCAGAACTTCATCATAAGCCTTGACTTACTTTGCTAGTATGCATAAAAATTTAGTATTTAGGTTATTCTAGTGATATTTATCATACGGTGGTTGGTTATTGCTCCTCTTCTTTTCCACAAAATTTTCTCAACCATCTAATCAATTTTCAGAAAATATAACAATATATAAGGAGTAACCAATGTACTCAAGTTAATTAATTTAATTGGAGTAAATGTGCAAGCATGTTGTACAAGTGAACTTCCATATGAAATTACAGTGAATATGAATGTGTATTTTAATAAACGACTAAGTTAAGTGAATTTAAATGAATCTATGAATGAATTAGAAGTGATCATGAAATCTAAATTAATAAAAGGCAAAGATAACTAGACATTACTCTTCAAATAGATCAATCAATACATATGAGTCAAAAAAATGAAAATATGAGATGCATGTCTATAGAGCAATACAATTCAATAATGAATGCACAAGCCTTTTTTTAATTAATGATGATACATGTACAAGCTCTAAGCCTATTGCACATAAATTACAGTGATATTTGATTGTTAAATCCTCACATGTGCCCTCTCATGTGTGTTTATTTGTGAAGTACCACTATAAATTGGCTAAGACCAAATGCAAAATCCAAACAAAGCCTACAATAATCTCAAAACAAGATGCATTTCCAATATAAGTGATACTACCGATGAACATCGAAAAGGAATGATGAATGTTTAAAACTCTGGACGATCATAAGTAATGCATCTGTCTAAAATCTCAATTTTCAAATTTGGTTTTTGAATGGACGGCGACTTCTACTACTCTTTTTAAGTAATGTATAATAAGATAGTGCTTTATCATCATTTTTGCTGCCCATAATTTATATGACATTAGTAAAAAATGTCCATATAGAACATGCTTTTTGAGATATAAGTTTTTGGATGACAAGTAGCCAATATGAAATTGGATATATTTTATCTTTCTTCTTTTCTCTTGTTTCCTTCTGCGTACATTTCTTTATATTATAGTCGTCATAGAGGAGAATATGCAATTAATTAGAGAATTATTCTTGAACATAAATTTGGCAACATAAATGGTTGATGTCATGGGTAAATGTTTATACAACTATACATGACCTTTGATTAAGGAGTCGTCATGTTTCTTTCTACATTCTATGTAGATCGACTAACAAAATTTAAACAAATTAATTGTTCTTTAATCTTAAAATATTATTTATTTATTTATGTGGTGTAGTAGATGAATAATAATGGATTACCAAAATATATTAGCAAAAACAATTCAGGGATACATATAATTCTATTTATTTGCTGTATATGTAATCTAATATAATATGCAAATCTATGAAACTTGGTTGCATCCAGGTTTAATATTACCACTAAAGTTAAAATTATGACAAGCTAGAATTAATTATATAAAACAATTGCAACAAGAACTTTACTTCCATTAAAGTTGGTATTAATTTTAAACTCTACTTGAGAATTTTTAACGCAACCATGCAAAGGACAGTATCTCAACTAGTGTCCATTCTTAACGACATTTGAACAATCAACTACTATATGACAATTTGATGAAGTGGTTTCATCTTGATAGTTGGTAATGTTATTGTAATGCCCCGAAAATTCTAATTTATTTTCTTTTTATATTTAAACCTAAGTGACAGTGGACAATTTAATGAGGTGTTACCATCATATCCCCTGTCGGGAAACACAAGGCTAAGTATCACAAAATCCGCCATAGAGAATCCAATAATAAAATCAAAACAAAGGGTCAAAGTCCAAGCATAATAAACAAAAGCCCAAGCGTCAAAATCTACAGAGTTTATGCATAATCGGTGAATGAATTTTATTTGAATTTTCTAAAATTTTTTTGTGAAAAGAATAAAAAAAGAAACATTGTTTTTGCTTAGATTGACGTAAACTGACTACTAAAATCACATCCTTAAATTACCTATAAAATTCTAATCATTTTACAAGCTCAAGCCCTCTAGGTTAGTCCAACCTAGAAAAGAATTAATATTAATAATTATATCTAGGGTTTTGCATTCTAACTCCCTTAAAGGAAGTTTTGTCTTCGAAACTTCACACACCTGATTAGTCGAACAAGTGAGGGTACTTGGATATATCGCATTTCCTGTTCTAGTTCCCAGGAAGCTTCCGATACCTCATGATTGGTCAAAGGACTGGTACTGTTTTCTTATAGAGCAGTTTTTCTATTTGACCTAAGATCCAAATTGATTGCTCCTCACATGACAAGTCTTCATGAAGTTGCACGGGACCTGGTTTGATGATGTGGGAGGGGTCTGGAACACAATTGCGTAGCTATAATACATGAAAGACATTATGCACCTTTGGCAATTCTGGTGGTAGTTCCCATTGATAAGCTACTTCCACAACTTGTTGAATGATAGGACATGACCTGACGTACCTAGGGCAAACCTTGCTTGCCATACCAAACCTCGTGATACCCTTGGTTGGGGACACCTTAAGAAAAAAACTATTGTCCTATTTCAAATTATAAAGGCATACGCCTTCTATCAGTGTAGCTTTTCTAATGACTCTGAGCTGCCTTCATCCGTTCTTAGATTGCCTTAACCTTTTGGATAGTAGCTTGGGCCAACATAGTGGGCTTTTGCATTGTCTGCCATATAATGCTTCAAAAGGGGTCATCCCAATACTGGAATGGTAACTATTATTGTAAGATAGCTCAATAAATGCCAATTGCTCATTCCAAGTTTCATGTCTTCCAAGGTTTGGATCATTCACTCAGTTTGTCCATCTGTAGCTGGGTGGAAGGCCTTATTTAAGTCTAATAATATCCCAAACACCTCTTGGAACTTCTACCAAGATCCATATTGAAACCTAATGTTCCAATCGAAAACTATAGAACTTTGTAATTGAAAAATCTCCTCCAAATAGTCGCGGGCTAATTGATCCAGTGTCCATATGTTTCTTACTACTATAAAATGTGCTATCTTTGTAAGTCTATCTACAATGACCCAAATTACATTATTTTTTCTCTATGTGGATGGTAAGCCTACCGCACAAAATCTATGAACACTGAGTCCCATTTCCACTCAGAAACTTCCAACGGCTGTATAAGCCCCGCAAGTCTTTGGTGTTTCATTTTCTCCCGCTGACAAGTTAAACACTTCACCACATACTTTGCTACTTCTTACTTCATATTACTCCACCAAAATGTCTGTCTCAAGTCCTTATATAACTTGTTTCCTCCAAGGTGCACAGAATGTGGAATGTTGTACTCCTCATCTAAAACTAAATTCCTCCATAGCTGGGACACATACTCGATTTTGAAACCTTAAGGTTCCATCTTCATGAATTATGAAACTAGGTGCCTTTCTTGCTAGCACTTCGGCCTTGATGCTTACTATTTATGGGTCAGTCTCCTTGGCTGCATGAATTTTCTCGATAAGAGTAGGTTGCCTTTCATCACATAGAGCATGGGTTTGGACCTATTTGTTATTGATCTCCAACATTTTAAAATCCTCATGTAAATCTCTAGCTAATGCCAATAAGTAGCTAAGTGTCAAGTATAGCCGGCGATTTAACACATCAGCTACCACATTTACCTTCCCTAGGTGGTATTACAACTTTATGTCATAATCCTTAAGAAGTTATAATCGTTTTGTCTGCCTTAGGTTCAAGTCTGTTTGTGAAAATAGGCACTTTAGACTTTGATAGTTAGTAAAGATCTCATAGTGCACCCCATATAGATAATGCCTCCAAAATTTCAGTGCGAATACCATTGCTGTTAGTTCTAAGTCATGGGTGGGATAGTTCCACTTATGGAGCTTCGGTTGTTAGGAGACATAAGCTACGGAACATTTGTTTTGCATTAGCATACAACCTAACCCATTTTTAGATGTATCACTATATACCACAAAATCCTCACTATTGGTGGGTAACGCTAACACAGGTGTACTAGTTAATATCCTCTTATGTTCCTGCAAGGCTTTCTCACACTTATTGGTCCACTCATACTAAGTGGTTTTCCTTGTTAAGTTAGTGAGACATGTTGCGACCTTAGAGAAGCTCTAAACAAATCTGCAATAATACCTTGATGGCCCTAGAAAACGCCTTACTTCAGTTGCATTTCTTGGCCTAGGCTACTGTGTTATGGCTTCTATCTTTTGAGGATCCATAGAGATTCCTTCTCTTGACCCGACATGTCCCTAAAATGCTACTTTTTCCACCCAAACTCTCATTTCTTCAACGTCGCATACAATTTGTTTTTCCTTAATAGTTGTAGGACTATTCGTGAATGATGAGCATATTCTTCTAGTGTCCTTGAGTAGACCAATATATCATCTATGAATACTACTACCAATTGATCCAAGGTTTAAAGACCTTATGCATTAGGTCCATGAATGTGGCTAGAGCAGTGGTAAGTCTAAAAGGCATCACACGCACTCATAGTGCATGTACCGAGTGCGGAATGCCATCTTGGATATATCATCCTCTCTAATACGGAGTTGATAGTAGCCTGATTGAAGATCTATTTTGGAGAAAGCCCTAGCTCCTTTTAATTAGTCAAAGAGGTCATTTATCCAGAGCAGAGGATAGCAGTTCTTGATGGTTATCTTGTAAAGCTATCTATAATCAATACATAACTTCAAGGTTCCATCTTTCTTTTTCACAAATAGTACCAGGGCTCTCCATAGAGAAGTGCATGGCCTGATATACCCCCTTTTCAGTAACTCTTCAAGATGGACTTTTAACTCTTCAAGTTTATTGGGGCATCCTATAAGGGGCTTTGAAGAGAGGGGTCTTCCTAGCATCATATCGATGCAGAATTGTACCTACCAAGGTCTTGGCATGCCTGGGATTTTCTCATGGAAAACATTAGAGAATTCTTGAACTATTAGGATATCCTTAAGAGATGGTTCAGGGACTTTAGTATTACTACACTACATAAGAACCCCTCGCAACCTCGCCCTAACAACTTTTGGGCTTTTATTGCTGTGATAAATCTCACTCCACCGTTTCCCTGTACGAATTACTTTTTCTCCTTAAGTTCCCTTAGGGTAATTCTCTGTTTTGAATAGTTAATTTGTGCTTGATATTTTAATAATTAGTCTATACCCAAAATCACATCAAAATTAGTCAACCCAAATTTATAGAGGTCAACTATAAACTCATTACCATCAATCTGAGTAGGGCAATCCATATATAACTCATCACACCTCACAGTCTTCCTATTAGGGAGGGCTACAGGTAATAGAGAGTGTTTAGATGATGGAACTAGCCCTAATGCCTCAACTTGCTTAACAGAAATGAAACAATGCATAGCACCAGAGTCAAATAGGATATCAACAGGTTGGATTTTAATAGAGAAAGTACCAGTCATCATGTTGGGAGCATCTTTAACTTATGCCCTTTGCATTACATAGACCTTGCCTCTAGTGTTCCAGGGAGATTGGTTGGGTGGCCTCAGCTGGTTCTTTTAAGGAGCTTGAATTTGATAGTTTAGATTTACTAGTTACCCATCCTTATGTTGGTAGTAATGCTTTAGCTGCTGACCTCCATCCTTCTTATCTGTAGGGGACGGTGGGTGTGGGCAAATCCTAACGCTGAGGGCTTTTATGACAGTAGCATCTTTTGTTGGTGCGGCATTCACGGGCATAGTGTCCTGGTTTTCTACAAGCATTGCAGGTTACCGGAAGCCAGTTACTAGCATGTTGCCTACTACACAGATTGTTGTTGTTGTTATAGCTCCCCTGAAGCTTCTTATGATGATTTTAGAAATGGTTATGTTCACGTTGGGCCCCTTTATTTTATTCCCTCATGCTCATTATATTAACAGTCGTGCGTACATATCCTCATAGGAGATATACTGATGCACTAACATCCTTTCCTTAAGTTTTGGGTTGAGCCCTACCTCAAAACGATTTATCTCTAGCTTCTCATCTGCCACAAAGGTAGGGGCAAAATAAGAGAGTTCTATAAAGTTAGAAGCATATTCCAGCACACTCATGTTCCCTTGTTATAGTTGTATAAATTTGTTCTCCTTGACTTTCTAAAGGGACATGGGTAAAAGTAGTTCTTGAGTAACTCTTTAAATCTGTTTCACCCAAATTCAGGCTCACACTGTCTTTCCCTCACAATAGCCCACCAGAGGTTAGCCTCATCTTTTACGTAGGCACAGCAAATCCTACACTCCATTCTCCAGGGCACTGGAGAACATTGAACAAGTTCTACATGCCTTGAATTGAATCCACGAATTCTTTAAGGTTAGGCATGCCATCATACATTGATAGGTTATGGCTAGCAAGCCTTTTCAACATGTATCAGTTATCCTCCCTTATCTCCCTTTCCTTCACCTTAACCATATTCTAGAGGTGTTCATTTTATTATTGCATCTATTCCCCTCACATTTATAAAAGCTCTAGGATCAGATGATTGGCAAGATCTATCCCAATTAGTGGATTTATCTCATCCACATTACTAGGGTCCCGCCCACATTCCTAGGCCGAAGGGCTTCCAATCTTTCCTTTAGGCTAGCCATGGTGTTTTCTAGATTAACGTGGGGCCTTGGAGTGGGCTGAGGTCTAGTTTGAGATTCTACATTGATTCTCGACATCTGGGTTTGAAAATTTATTGAGTTTAGTTCCATCCCTAATAGTTCTCGACATATATTTTACAACACTTTTAACAATATATTGATTTACGTCACCATCATTGAATAAACATATAGTAACATTCATAATTGCATCAATTTGTATCATTCATAATGGCTAGTTGGCCTAACGCTCGCATAGTTGAATTCTTATCACACATGATCATATGTCTTATACACACTCTATTAATGCCACTAGCTTGACAGTTTAGGTGAAATACATTAAAGAATCACATAAGAAAACACATTCATGTAAACTCAATAGATAGTTTCAATGCATAAATCAGAAATGCTAAATGTTTTTCACATTATTACTCCCATTACACAAACAATCCAATAACTTTCTTAGTTCTAACTCTACTAACAAAGAAAAATATGATCTTTAAGATTTAACATGGTTAGCTTTAAGCATCATCCAACATCTACTACCTAGGAGCATCTAACGAACATGTCAGAACCTATCCTTCTGCACCTTCCCTGCATCCAGTGAGTAGCTTTGGTTCCACGTTTAGGCTCAGTCTCAAGTTTAGATTCAAGCTTGGGTTCTTCCATTGGTTTCTTCCTCTGGTTCATTATCTAGGTCTACTTCTTTAGAATGCTCATCTTCCATTAACTTTTCCTCAGGGTATTCTTCTTCAGGGTTCTCTTTTTCCATTGGTTCTTCCTTAGGGTCATCATCTTCCGTTGATCCCTCAAGGTCCTCATCCACCACTGGTTCCTCTTCAAGTCCCCTATACCCTATAGGTTACTTCTCAAGGTCCTCATCATCTACAGGTTCCTCCTCAGAATCCTCGTCCTCTATAGATTCCTCATTGGGGTCCTCATTCTTTATAGGTTCCTCCTTAGGGTTCTAATCCTTTATAGGTCTCTCATCTTCCCTAGCCTATTTGGGTTCCTTTAGTGTGGAATCCCCAATGTCTTCCTCATCAAGGATGTTAGGCTCTCTTCCTAGGTTGTAGGTGTAAGGGTTGGTCATATAGGCCCATCTCAAGTAGATGATAAACTAATTCTATGAACCCTATTCTCATTGATTGTCAATCACACCAACAACATTTCCTCTAGTTATGAAACTCTAGAACCTCTTATGAGCTCGGTTGTACCACTCGGGGTCATCTCGAAGGATGAAAAGGAGGAACAGTGTCTGATTATGCTCAAACCTTAAGCAACTGTTGGGTACATACCTTATATATATATCTATCTATCATTGTGCCAATTTAATGGATATAATCAACTAGGTCAATCTCATATTTCTTGGCCACCCTCTCATGAAGACATTTGCCCCCCATACAAGGGCAATATTATGTACCATTCTTCCTATATACAAATAGTTGCAAGTAAGACATGTAATCCAATGCATTTTATGTAGATACATGCATCCCGTTTCGCTTCTTACACTTGTTCTCAACGTAGTTCTTAACTTAGTAGATTTTGAAATATTATTTTGGGAGTACAAAACTCTTAAGCAAGCTTTTAGGTCTATAACCCTATGTTCTGATACCACATTGTAACGTCCCAAAAATTCTAGTATACTTTTTTTCTAATATTTAATCCTAAGTGGCAGTGGACAACCTAATGGGGTGTTACCACCGTATTTACCGTCAGGAAACACGAGGTTAAGTATCACAGAATCTGCTATAGAGAATCCAACGGTACAATGAAAAAAAGGGGTCAAAGTCAAATCATAATAAACAAAAGTCAAAGCTTCAAAATCTAGAGAGTTTATGCAACACCAAAAGTTCCTAAATACTATGTATGAACGCCTTAGCTTTTAAACTTGAGACCTATCCCCATGCTTATGATCATCACCTGAAACCAAAACATTTAGAACAGTAAGACGGAACTTAATAACGACCACCCTTAATAGTTAAAACATAAGTCAAACTCATTTGCAACAATTTTTGGGAATGAGAGGGAAGATAAGCTAAATAATTTTACAAATGATTCCTAACAAATCCGACCCGAGCCACTAAGTTCATTCATATCTTTCCTAGCTCAAGTTCAATAGGAGCAAGTGACCTCAGGTCTCATAGCCTATGAGTGACTTATGTGCAATTGCTTATCTAGTCCCTGGCCTACTGTCAATTGGATGAATATTGATAACCTGGACCACGCTCATTAATAAGATGGTACGTGGCTGCTAACCATGTATGTAATTACCAGGGAAGGGTTGTAAGGCCTTCCATTATCAGGAGCAACCTCCTATATCTCACCTATTTCATTCACTCAGGTAATTAGCGTTTAAGAATAGGTCATTAATCGCATCCCTTAATTAATGTATCCTGGCCCAATAGAGGTCCAATATTATTTGAAAGCACTTTCAAACAATCCAAGGTTCCATACAAAGTTTCAATAATAATGATAAAAACCTTAACAACACATCAGGTTATTCAAGAAGGTCCCATGAATATCATTTCAAATCAATGTAAAAAATAACCCACATAAAGCATATTTTAAGGGGACATTCAGCGAAGGTAGGGCATGAATGTTACCTAGCAAAATGCGGTGCCTAAACTTGAGCTCAACTCTCTAACTTGGACCTATCTAATTTCCAAATCGGTTTTTGTTAGCAGTTAAACCAACCCAAAAATTGAACTCACATGAACCATAGCCCATAAATTACTTTAAAACCTATTTCTATGCCTAATTAATAAGTTGGACTTTCCAAAGCAATTTTTATGAATATCTTAATTTTTATTCCTTTTATTAACTTTCACATTAACCGTTTAGATTTAGGACATAATCTATGGCCAACTTCCAGAGGCCACAACTTATGATCTAGATATCAAATTCTAGATATTAAATCAATTTTGGAATGTTCATTCTGTTTACTCTAACTCTGATTTTAAAGAGATTAGTAGATTCCAACTGTAACTAATTCAAATTTGGCAAGATTCCCAAACTGTCCTAATACAGTCCAGGTTTGGTCAGTCTCTGTATTTCTACCATAACTTTCTGATTTGAGTTTCGATTAACACGATTCAAAATTCCTAATACAAAAGACTTCTAAGTCTATAAGCACTACAAAATTTAGAATTTTTTTGCAATCCAAAACTAGTGTGTGGATTTTCAATGTCACCCTATATTCTGACTGTAACAATGAAACTAATTTGTCACGTTTTTGTCCCAAAACACTATAATCCATTAGCCACAACTTCCACTATGCATCCATGTTATCTAATCTTCATTCCACTACTACCTTAATCTCCCTAATTTAATCCAAGTTAGACAACTATGAAATTTAAAGATTAAAATTTTACCTTGAAACGTGTATAGAAAAAGACGAGGCTTGGATAGTTTTAATTCCTCAAACACAAGCAATTAAATTTGAAAATCAAGGAAAACACATGAGATTTTAATACTCAAAAATCAGATTCATTAACCTCAAATAAACTTTATATATAAAAAAAAGAATTAGGAGTAGGGTATTCATGGAATTCTAGCCATACTCAACCAAGGGGAGAAAAAGAGAGATGGCTGGAAGGTGGCATATTTGGGCATTAGTGATGGGTTGCAGCGACACCGGTGGGGGCTACAAGTGATAGTGGTCGGCGTCTTAGGGGGTAGACCCGTGAAGAGAGAGAGAGAGAGAGAGAGAGAGAGAGAGAGAGAATGAGTGAGGGAGAGAGAGAAAACATGAGAGAGATTGAGGGTGAGAGGTGAACGTGGAGATAGGGTGTGGGCTTACTAAGAGAGGTAGGGGAAGAAGCAAGCTAGGTGACAATTTATCTCTCATGGAAGGAGGAAGTGAGGTTCGAGGAGGAGAATGAAAAAGCAAAGAAAAAAATTTATTTTTTTCCTTCAATACTCACGGTTGGGTGGGATTTTGTGTAAAAAAAATTTCACTCACACAAAATGAATTCTATTTGAATTATCTAAAATTTTTGAGTGAAGAATAAAAGAAGAAATGTTGTTTTTTTTCTTGGATTGGCTCAAACTGACCCCTAAAATCACACCGTTAAATTCTAATCATCTCACGAGCTCAAGCCTTCCAAGTCAGTCTAACATCAAAAAGGAATTTCTAGGGTTTGACAATTATGCTTCTCATGTTTGATGTATACATGTGTGCATGTGGCCATTTTGCCTCCTGAAATTTCTGGGATTTGACAGTTATATTTTTTCTTTTTTCCCATATCATACTATTTTTTTATACATTTCTTTTTAGCTGTAAAAGTTACATTGCATTATTTTGACTCTTGTAAAATGAAAAGGGTGCAATTTCTTTGTTAAAAGAAGGCTGAACTAAGTAAAGAGGAGTCAAGGGAGGGTGTTGATATTGCTAGATGGTACAGTTAAGTGGTAAGTTAGTTAGAATAAGTGATGGCATGACATCAGCGAGTTCTAGATATTTTATGTAATTAGTTTGATAAATAACCAGTCAATCATAATGACATATTCATTTCCACCCCTCTTTTTCCCAAAATCTCTCTTGTTATTATAATATAAGAGCTGAAGAATGTGATTCGGGAATTGCAATTACATTTTTTTTCTTTCTCTTTGATGAAATAATTAGATTCATTAGCCAATTAAGCTTATGTCAAATTAAGCACATTGACTCATTTTTAATTGATTGATTGGTTCAATTCCCTACTCAATCCAACTTACATTGCTATTAATCATAATCAAATTTCTTTTCTGCATCACTTTAACTTTTTTGCTTATTGATCAAATATGAATAAAAATTATGATTTGAGCATCATTGTAGAATTCATTACTTATACAAGCTTTAGGTGGTCCAAATACTCTCTCTATGCAAAAAATGTCATAGAATCATCTAATTATTGCACCTAGAGGAGATTAGTGGGATCATGTTCTGAAACAAGCCAAAACTTGTGTTTTTACAAAGAGCTATCACACTGTAAAGTGATGATCTAGCTAAAACTCAACAGTGTGATGCATGTAACAATCTAGTCATAGCCTAATTAATGAATAGTGTCTCATATTCAACCAGTGGATTAATCTCTTTTCGATCATCTGCATGGGAGATTTAGTTCCAGTTAGAAAAAGTTTATTGTCCCAAACGGATTAAGAAACTATTAACTTAATAGAGAAACTTATTCTATAAAACAAGATCTGAAGTACATAAGTAAATATTATACCAAAATGAAATCAATTTAGAAAAAAGTTGAGGCTATGACTGAGCTTCCAACTATTACAACCACTGCTAATGGAGTTGTTCAATTTCTTATTGCTGTTTGTCGAACAATAAGAAGAGCATAGCTTTTTTAATTTTTGAATTGATTTGATGAGACTTATCAAGCTCTAAGAAACCAAACCTTGTTGATGAGTCCCCTACTTTGAGTTGAGATCATATGTGGAATGCTTCAACAAGAAGAAATGCAAGCGAAAGTTCTAAAGAGGCTCAAGCTTTCCGCTAAATCAATGGCTTTAACGATTAAAACTGGTACTTAAGACGATGAAAAATGAAATATTTGTGGTTTGAAAGGTCATACTTTAGATAAGTATTGGCAAATATAATACCCCAAATTTTTTGTAAAGCAAGAAAAAGGGGAAAACTCTATATGTACATGTAAGGTTTACAAAGGATCCTTTATAAGTAATTTCTTTTTTCAAGGCAGTCAGTCCAGTATCTCATGGGTTAGTTTGAGCACTATATATTTTAGGCTAACAATAATACAAGAGTTATTATCCATTCTATTTTTGTTGCAAAGGTGCTAGTAATGATAACAATGACGATGTTGATGATGATGATGATGATGGTGATGATGATGATGATGATTATTATTATTATTATCATCATCATCATCATCATCATCATCATCATTGTATTAGCAGCAGCAGCAGCAGTAGTAGTAGTAGTAATTGTTGTTGTTGTTATTATTATTATTATTATGGACATCATCATCATCATCTTCCTCATCTTCATCATAATCCGAAATGCTACCGAACATTTCAAATGTTCATAAATGTCACACAATTTTTTCCAATCAAAAATACTATTGAAATTACTTAAAGCTATTAGAAAAAAGCTATCTAATGGCACTCTTATAATGAAATTTTAAATATTTTGAAGAAGCTTAGTGGTATTTGTGACTAAAAAAAGTTGAGAGGCATTTAATAATATTTTAAAAAGTCTAGTGGCAGTTTTAAGTAGGAACTCATGGAAAGTTTATTTAGACAAGTTCTAGGTCACATGAGTGAAGCCCTTTTGTTGTTAATGAGCTTTAACGTGCTCTAATATTGGGTTATGTAGATTTTATTGTGTGCTAAAGTGCTTAATATGAATACTAAGGACTAGCATTTTGAGTAGTTGAGAAAAACAAGGTTTAATGCCAATAAGCAAGTGGTAAAGCATAGTTGTACTATGGCTTATTCTCTTGTTTTCTCACCTAACTAAAGCTACTGAACTCGGCAAACAAGTTATGGCTTAGACAAATCTCTCCAATTTATTTAAAATTAGACGCTATTATTTTTCCTATATATTGCCTTAAAAACCAAGCAACTCCATCCTCTTTCTCCGCTCACATGGTATCACCTATCCTTAGGCTCACTTTTGAGAGAAGAAAATGATGAGCCCTATTCAATTAATCATCCTTACACCTCCTATAAATACCCATTGATGCATAGCCTTTCTTGTCACCTCATAATATCTTCCACTTCCTTTCTAAACGTTATCTCAAGTATCTAATTTAAGCTTATGGGTGCCATATTGGGTTAGGAATCCAAGTTAGGTTTAGGAATCCAATTCAGGGGACTGAGTACCATTGTAAACCCTTCCTTTTTGGAAAAACACAATGCACTTTGGTAACAAATCTTTTTGGTTGAAGTTGCATTGGTGACACCATTATAGTTGACATCAAATTTTGGTCTCGGGCAGTTTAAATTATCTCTCTAATTAACCTATAATTATGTGATACTGAGGTACATTATGACAACTATGCCTTTCTATGACTTTATTGTAAATCACGCAAGCTATCTCTAATGTAGGTGAAATATGAATTGTATGTTTTACAAATATGTTTTCTCATGCTATAATGTTTCATATATTGACATTGATCAACAATTGGGCTCCCGACTGGCCCAAATATGCTTGATGATTATGCATTGAGACCTAGGCTTACCATTGGTTCAATTTCATGTTAATGCTTATGATGCGGAGTAGGCCACAAGGTTCTACTCCTCCAAGCAAAAGTCATGATTCAAGTGGGAATAATGACGACTCTTGGAAATGGGGCTCAAGGACTTGCTCCTCTAAGGTCATTGTGGACTCGGGAGCCATGAAGGGGCTTAAATAAGCATAGGAAAGGTGGTTAGGTAATTATTAGCCTCAAATAAGGAGCTTAGCTACTTTATTCTCCATAACCACTTCTTTAACTTTTTTTATATTCTAGCAGAATATCTTTCATAGCTTCTAGATAAGTTTTGAATGCAAAAATAGAATTTTGGCAGATTACATTTGTATGGATAGCCTCGGATGTCTATTTTTCATCAACCTATAGCATGCCTTCAAATTCCAAGTATTGAGAGAGAATGGGCCTTTAAACAAGCAAGGCTTAGTGCATTTGCAACCAATTCGAGCTCATCTTTTATTCTAGTGGTCCCCTTCTAATTGTACAACTAGTTGGGATTTCATCTGTGAATTTTCTTGTAATTCTGTTTGTTAGTACAAAACTTAGGGAGGGGAGTATCTACTATTTATTAGCATAATCCTTTTACAAAAATCTCATATTTCTTTATTTCTCAAGGAGAGTGCTGAATTGGGGTCTTTCTTTTAATTAAACCCTTGGTTTAGGCTTTAAAAGGTTGACGGGTGGGTTGTTCTTTGATTGATTGCTATTATCTTTACAAGTTGAATTAATCAAGTGCTAGTTTTATGGGTTTCCTCATTTCGGTCTTCTTATGGGATTTTGATCTTCTTAAATTTCTTGGATCTCTTTTCCAAGATTATTGCCTTTATTTGTCCAAGGCATTTCTCATATGGTTTATTTGTTGTTAGAGAAAAAAAATTCTTTCATGTTAGGTAAGCATCAAAACCTTCAATCTTTTTATTTGATTTATTTCTACCATTTCCTTTACTATTTTCCCCTTTAGATCTTCTTCTATGAATCTCCTGATTTAGTCAACAAAGAACCTCAAAATAGCCCAAACACAATCCCTGACCCAAACACAACTCTAAACTTTACAATAAAAGATAAAAGCTATCAGAAATACAAAACTAAAAATTTAGCACTTGCACCCTGTGCCACTTGGCATGCTTGTGCCCAAATCCTGCACTTTGAAATTTTGATCTAGAAATTTGACACGACACACTTGTGCCACCCAGCACACCTGTGGTACTTCTTTAACTCTCTTTTTGGGCCTATGCTGCCCCTTGTCCTCTATCATGCCTGTGCTTCCCCTATTTTTGACATTTTACCCCTTGTTTCACTTATATCAACTACCGATCATGGCCAATGAAGTAGATTGATGTATACTAAGTGCCAAGCCAACTCTTGGCTACGCCGTCATACAAACCAAAGTCTAAACCAACTTTCCTTGGTCAAGGAGGTCATCGCTTCAGCACTTCATTCGAGTTCAAATTGGCTTTCACCATTCATACAACGTCTAATTGGGCAATCCTTGCTTCATTAGGAAGCTTAGGGAGTCACCTTTAGGGTGATTAATAAAATCCAAAGTTAGGTTGCATTTTAATTCCTTAAAGTGACAAAAGCCCCAACTCCTAGTGCAGATTTTTATCAGTAATCTTATTGAATTTAGATTAAATGTTAATCCTATCGAATGAAGCCCAATTGCTACAAGCCCAAGTTTTACTAATTCCCTAAGATGTCCATTTTATCCCCATGTGCTAAAATTTGTTGTTGGATTTCAAATATGGAGAAATGGTCTAAATATGCGGAGTGTGCATAAAATTGTAATTTTAGAACAATCTAGCATTTACCCCTAATTGAGGAGGATACAGTTGTAATCTTTTAAATTACTTAGCTTGGGGTGATTCTTCATGCACCAAGAAGATGTAATGAGTGAGGGGACCCCCATTAGTGGAGTAGAATCTTCCAAGAGCATCTAGAATGTGGGGGATGAATCTGGAAAAATGTAGCTCATCTTAGTTGTAATTATCTTAGCATTGTGATTTATTTTTCTGGGATATTTCATAATCTCCCTATTAGTCCACTTTTCACACTAATATAACATCTATTCCCCTCTATTTGGGTATTTATAGAATCATGTATCCTGAGCTTGAGTTGCATTATGAAATGAAAGGCAAAAGGCCATCTTCTGTCTAAAAATCTCTACATCTTTATCTCTTAAATTAAGAGTGATGATTAGAGTCTTTCCTTTAGAATTTTTATTTGGTGGCTAAGAGCCTGTAGGAGAGGAATTTGATGGGAAGTAATTAATCTATCATTAGGGTCTTATTTTGCGCACAAATCTCATAATCTTATTGATAATTTGAGGTTTGAAAATCCAAGGGGAGCATCCTTTTGGTGTGATTATTCTTTTATTATATCGATATTAGGAGTTTGAGGATCCATCCTCATCAATTTGGCACAAGAGTTAGAGCTCCTCTTGTACTTAATTGCTGAATCACTTCATCTCTATTGATTCAATCAAACACCCTCACCATCTTTGCACTTTCACGCCTAAAATTCCAAACTGTGACTCTTCAAAATTTTTCTTAATTTATCTACCTTAATAAACCCTTATTAGCCCATAAAAAACCCATAACACATAATCTCTAGCCCAAACACAATCCAAAAACTCCACATAAAGCAATACAGTAACAACAATTTTTATTATGGGTCCCGCTTTTATGGGGTCTGGGGAAACCTAGATTTAGGCAACCTTACATCTTCATACATTATTGCACATAGACAGGCCCTTTTCCATAGACTCTCATAAAAAGTTTTAAGAAAGTATTTTTAAATTGAAAATCGATAGGTAAACAATGTTAACAAACACAAAACCTAATTACTTTTAATAACACAAATTAAATTGAATAACAAATGAGGGATAAGACTTGTATGTAAGCAGCAACATACAACTAATCTAGCTAAGAGCAGTCTATACTTAAACAATCAAAGGTGGGAAAGTGATAAAGCAGATACGATGAGCGCATTGCTTAGGTAATTAGAGGTGTGATAATAATAAACATGTGAAGATCAATCTACTAGCCTACTGGATTGCATCAAACATAGATAACATAATAGCCAGTACAACATAACAACAATGAAAAAACTCCACAAAAAGCCTTCACAAAGAAACCACAAAAAAATATGGAATAGTGTCCACCCGAAACTACCCGAGGTAGCGAACACAGTCCGCAGTTGACTTCCTTCCTCCTCCGTGGTCATTCTTTCCTCCTCGAGGCTACCATAACCCCTTTGTGGTAACTCCCGCGATCTGTGGTTCCTGTATTTCATCCTATACCTTCTTTCTTATCTCTAATATGACCAATAAAGAAGATGCTTCTCATTTTAGCAGCATTTCACGTGAGCAAGCCCATGAAATAAGAAGAGATTAGATAATCCTTGAGCTTTAAGAGCAAGTGATAAGGCTCACAAGGGAGCCTAAAGAAATGAAGGGACTCGGACAACCAAAAATCCTCACCATCAGGGTTATGATGTTAATCACATTGACATCGTCTGCTCATCCTCTCATCAAGATTATGATGATGAGAATATAAGAATTAGAATAAGAAGGCATCCAAGGGATAACCTCAAAGACTTCAAGATTGAAGTCTCGAAGTTTGATAGAAACCTTAATATAAAAAAACTACCTAGATTAAGTTCAATCTTTGAAGAAGATATTTGAGTTTAAAGAGTATAATGATAAGAAGGCTTTCAAATTAGCCATTCTCAGGATGAAAGGATATGCATCCTTATAGTATGAGAACTTAAAGAGGAATAGAGTAAGGGAACCTAAGTCCTAAATCAATACTTAGTCCAAGCTCAAGAAGCACATGAAAAAGAGGTTCCTACCACCTCCTACAACGAGAGCTCTACCTTAAGATCACGTCTCTTTGCCAAGAGAATCTCAACGTTGAAGAGTATATTAGGGAGTTTAAGCAATTTAAATTAGGGTCAAATTGAATGCAGAGTTGAGCTTAATAACTGTATTCATCGAAGGTCTATCTTCCAACATTGCTAATAAGGTAGGCCTACAACTTATTTCTCATTTGATGATGTTTGCAATCAAGCTATTAAGGTTAAGAAACAACACAAGGGTAGAAAGCCTTTCCCTATTCCTTCCATAAATCAGTCTCATATCTCTATAAAGGGGTTTTCTTCTTGCCCCAAGACTAAGACTACTTCAACCCCATAAAGGCATTACATAAGGATAAAGGAAAGAGGTTGGAAGGGAAGAAATGCTTCAAATGTCATGACTGTGGTCATTCCAAGCCGACTGCACAAATAGAAAGACTCCCACCATTAGAGATGTGGAAGAGATCCAAGCTCTTGAGGAAGAAACTAGTGATGATAGTTTGAAAATAAAGATCACATTTTGGTCACTCCAGATGTTGGTGAACTATTGGTGATCTGGAAACCACTTAATGTCAAAGAGGTTCCTCTTAAACCTGGTCAAAGGGAACAAATCTTTTATACTCAGTGTACCGTTGGAAGGTGTGTGAGCTCACCATTGATGGTAGAAGGTGCACCAATGTGGCTTCCTTGACTTGCATCAACAAGTTTCAACTACCAACCAATGTGAATGCAATCCTCTACACTCTTCAATGGCTTAAGCAAGAGAGTGAGGTAACCACTTCTAGATAAGCTCTTATTTCATTCTCGGTTAGTCCATATTGTGGTGAAGTGCTAGGTGATGCACTAGCTATGGATGCATGTCATTTCTTGCTTGGTAGACTGTATTCGTATGATAATCATGTGATTCATGATGGGCTTGCAGATACATAAGCATTCAAGCATAATGGTTGTAGTCTCACTTTGGCTCCATTTCCCCTACCCAAGCATCTCAAAATTAAACCGGAGAAGGGAAGTGAGAAAATCCTCAATGTGAGTGAGACACGAGTATATAGAGCCATTAGTAATAGCAAGCCCTTATTTTCATGACTTATGATAGAATCAAATACAAGTGAGGTAGTGAAACCCATACACCCTCAAGCTCAATCACTCTTGAAAGAGTTTGAGAATGTATTCCCTAATGATTGACCATTGGGGCTCCCTCCCTTGAGAGGAATTGAGCACTAAATTTATCTCCTATTGGGTGCTCCTTTACCTAACAAGTCAGCCGATCAATGTAATCTTAGTGAGTCAAAGGAGCTACAAATGCAAGTCTAAAAGTTGCTTGATTATTGGTATATTAGAGGGAGCTTGAGTCCTTGCTCAGCTCCTATGCTTTTGGTACATAAGAAAAATGGGACTTCGTATATGTGTGTTGACTTTAGGGCCATAAACAATATCATCATCAACTACAGGTTCCTCGTTCCTTGATTGCATGATATGTTCGCTGAATTGCATGGGTCTAAAGTCTTTTCCATAATTGACCTTAGGAATGGGTATCTCCAAATTAGGATAAAAGAAGGTGATGAGTGGAAAACCTCTTTTAAGATAAGGTTGGGTTGTATGAATGGCTTATTATGTCTTTTGATTTGTCTAATGCTGCTAACACCTTCATTAGACTCATGAATGAGTTTTTGAGGCCTTTCATTGGGAAGTTTGTTGTGGTGTGTTTTGATGATATTTTGGTGTACAGCCGTGATAAAACTTCTCATATGGAGCATCTTTCCCAAGTCTTTCAACCCTTGGGACAACAAAAATTATATTCTAAGCTTGAGAAATGTGAGTTATTCTCACCTCAAGCTATTTTTCTTGGCTATGTTGTCTTAGGAGAAGGTATACAAGTGGACGAGTCCAAAGTTAAAGCCATCAAGAGTTGGCCCATGCCTACCTCTATTACGAAAGTGAGAAGGTTTCATGGCCTGGCATCTTTCTATTGTCAATTCATTGAAGACTTTAGCTCTATCATGGCTCCCTTGATCGAGTGCACGAAAATGGGAAGTTTTGAGTAGACAAAGGTTGCCCAAAGTGTCTTTAAAACAATAAAAAGCAAGCTATGATTGGCTCCTATCTTGGTTCTTTCCAAATTTGAGCTCCTTTCTGAAGTTAAATATGATGTTAGTGGCATTGGCATTGGGGTGGTTCTCACCCAAGTCAAACAACTCTTGTCTATTTTAGTGAGAAGTTGAGTGGCTCTAAACTCAACTACTCTACTTATGACGAGGAGTTTTATACTATCATCCAAACTCTTATCTATCAGAGTCACTACCTCAAGTCTAAGTACTTTATGATACATTTGGATCCCAAGGCCTTACCTTTCATCAATGGAGAACCCAAGCTCAATACAAATGCATGCTAAGTGGGTAGAACTTTCCTAATCATTTTTCTTCACTTGAAAGCACCAAGATGGTAAGGACAATATGGGGGTTGATGCACTCTCAAGAAGAACTCTCCTCTATACTCTTGGCACCAAAATCTTGGGATTTTACACCATCCAAGATCTCTATAAAGAAGATGAAGATTTCCAAGGATTATTACAAACTCTAAGCATCATGTCTCTGATATCTTACAAGATGAGTTTCTCTTCAAGCACAACAAGCTATGTGTTCCTAGGGGCTCTCTAAGGGAGTTGCTTATGTGAGAGACTAATAATGGTGTATTGGGAGGTCATTTCAGCATAAAAAAAAAATTTGACATCTTAAAGGAGTACTTACATTGGCCCAAGATAGCGAGTGGTGTCCATAACGTTGTCTTCAAGTGTACTATGTGTCATAAAGCCAAGTGCACCTTTCACCAAGGGTTGTATACTCCTATTCCAACACCAAATAGCCCTTAAGAAGATGTGTGTATAGATTTCATTTTGGTCTACCAAGAACCCAAAGGGGGCATGACTCAATCATAGTTGTGATTGACTGGTTCTCTAAGATGACCCACTTCATTCAATGTCACAAGAATGATGATGCTTCCCTTTTTACTTATCTATACTTCAAGGAGGTCATCAAGCTATATACAGTACAAAGAAGTATTGTCTCCAATAGGGACGCCCAATTACTTTCCTAATTTTGGAGGTCTCTATGGAGATTGTTAAGAACCAAGCTCTTATTTAGCAATATTTGCCACTCTCAAACTTATTGGAAACTAAATATTACTAACCAGACTCTATCTACTGTCCTTAGAGGATTGGTAAGCAAGAACCTTAAGGAATGGCATTTAAACCTTCCCCATGCGAAGTTTGTTTATAATTGGCTCCTACATATGCTACATCATACTCTGCCTTTAAAGCTTGTTGTGGAGTCAGTCCTCTTACTCTAGTAGACCATCTTCCTCTTTCTGTTGAGCATAGGTCAACTTTGAGGCATAAGAGAGAGCTAAGGAAATGAAAAAGCTCCATGAGCAAATTCGAGCTTAAATAGAGAAAGTCAATGCCTCTTACAAGACTAGAGCAAACAAACATCGAAAGCCTTTAGTTTTTAACAGGAGAGATTTGGTATGGTTCTACCTAAGGAATGAGAGATTCCCTTCAAGGAAGTAAAATAAACTCATGGTTCTAGCAAAAAGTCCTTCCAAGGTAATTGAAAGGATTGGAGACAAAACCTAGGAGTTAGAGCTAATGGGAGGCATGAACATAAGAGTCACCTTCAATGCGGGTGATCTACCTCCTTATGTGGAGGATGACCTTGAGGATTTGGAGCAAATACTTCTTAATAGGGGGAGGTTGATGTATATCAAGCTCTAAGGCAACTCTTGGCTACACCCTTATCCAAACCAAAGTGCAAGACAACATTCCTTGGTCAAGGAAGTCACTGCTCCAATACTTCATCGAGGTTCAACTTGGCTTCTCACCATCCAAATGATGTCCAATTGGGGATTCTTTGCTTCATGGGAAGCTTGGTAGTAAACTTTAGGATGATGTAATAAAACCCCGGATTAGGCTTCATTTTAATTCCCCAAAGTGATAAAAACCCCAACTGAAATTGGGTGAAATTTTTATCGGTAAACTCACTGAAATTAGGTTAAGTTTAAATCCTACCAAATAAAGCCCAATTAATGCATGCCAAAGTTTTATTGACTTCTTAAGATATCTACTTTAGTTTTATGTGCTAAAATTTGGTATTGGATTTCAAATGTGGGAAAAATGGTCCAAATTTATGTAGTGTGCACAAAAATTCTAGTTTTGGAACAATCTAGAATTTGGCCTTAACTGAGGAGGATATAACTGTAATCTTTGAGATTATTTAGCATGAGTGATTCTATACACACAAAGGAAGATGTTACAGATGGTAGCACCCTAATTAGTGGAGGACAACCTCCTAGAAGCTTCCTAGAAGGTGGCGTTTGAATCCTGAAAAATACATCTTATCTTGGTTGTAGTTACCTTAGCATTTTGATTTAGTTTTCTAAGATATTTTATAAGACCTCTATTGGTCCACTTAGCTTGAGTTGAATTATGAAATGAAAGGCAAAAAGCAATCTTCTCTCTAAAAATCTCTACATATTAATCTCTTAAATTAAAAGTGGTGATTAGAGTCTTTCTGTTAGAATTCTTCTTTGGTGCCTGGAGGCTTTAAGAGAGGAATTTGTTGTAAGTAATAAATCTATCATTGGGGTCCTATCTTGGGCACAAATCTCATAATCTTATTTATTGTTTGATATTGAATCCAAGGGGAGCATCCTTTGGTGCTATTATTTTCTTGTTATACTGATCTTGAGAGTTTGAGGATCCATCCTCATCAAAGATACTTCTCACTTTAGGGACATTCCTCTTGAGAAAGCCCATGAGATGAGGAGAGATAGGATAGTTATTAAACTTCAAGAGCAAGTGAGGAAGCTCACAAGGCAGCTTGAAAAAGTAAAGGGATCCAGGTGATAAAATCCTTAACATCGGGGAGTTGACTTTAATCCTATTAACATTGCCTACTCATTCTCTTATAAAGACTATGATAATGAGGAAAAGGGAGCTAGAAGAAGAAAGCATCTTAGGGATCTCAAAGTTGAGGCACCAAAATTTGATGGAGTCTTAATTTGGAGAGCTATCTTGATTGGGTGTAAGCCATTGAAAGGATCTTTTAACTCAAAGAGTATAATGAAGAAAAGTCATTCAAATTGGCTATCCTTAAGATAAAAGGTATACCTCATTTTGATATGAGCATTTGAAGAAGAATATGGCATGAAAAGCTAAGTCCAAGATCAAAACATGGTTCAAACTTAAGAAGCACATGGATAAGAGGTTTGTACCATCTTCCTATAAACAAGAGCTCTACCTCAAGATCACCTCTCTTGGCCATGAGAATCTCATGATGGTAGAGTACATTAACGAGTTTGAGCAACTCTAAATGAGTGTTGGTTTGGATGAAGAATCCGAGCTCAATATTGATAGGATTATTAAGGGATTATATCTTAGCATTGCCTACAAGGTGGATTTACAACCTTATTTACTCCTTGATAATGTGTGTCACCTAGCTATCAAAGTCAAAATACAACTTAATGGTAGAAAACCCTTTCAAGCCACTTCCACTATTCGCCCCCAGAACATCCTCAAGGGTTTTTCCTCCTATAACAAAGTTGACAGTATGCCTACCCCCATTAAAGCCCTTGACAAGGGTAAAAGAATTGCTAGTGAACCACTAACAAGGAAGTCCTTCAAATGTCATGGTTATGATGACTACTAAGTGGATTTTCCCAATAGAAGAACTCTCATTGCTGGGTGAGGGGGGACCAGGTACCCGATTAGAGTTTTAGGAACTGGAACGGGACCTAGTTGGAACCGAGTCCTAGAATTTGGATCTGATCCCAAAGTTACTTGGTTGGAACAAGTCCTAGAATTTAGACCCAAAATCGGATCCGGTAGAGACCAAGTCTGATTCCAAGTGCCCGGTTCTTAAGTAATGTTTTTTGTTATTTTTTTCTCATTTTTCCTAAAGAAAATAGGGAGACAGATGGATTGAGGGAAGTTGAGAACTCATATATGAAGCCAAATTCCTAAAAATTAACTTATAAGGCTAAATTAAATACACAATAAGTAGTAAAGAAGATTCATATGCTCTAAAATAAACTCAATGAATTGGAGATAACGGTAATCCGAAACCCACAAATCAAGATTACAAAATCAATGAGAAATGTAAACATTATTTTGATTCACTTAAAATAGAGAGAGAAAGAGAGGGGAGCTATTAAAATAATATAAAAACAAATACTTAGTAAGCGACAAGGCTCATGAGGAGAAGAACTAAAGCTTAAAGGAAGAAATCCATTGTGGTAGAGATACATAAAGAGTAAGTTGGGGATAAATTGAAAGTAAAAAAGACAGGAGACTAAACTAGGTAGCTAGGAGTTGGGACTCAGTATAAAATATATATCACTTAAGGAATAAAGGTTTACTTTCTATATTTTTTTATTAAAATTATTTAAATTTTGACGAGTTAGCAAGTGCTAGGTCCAGTTCGATTCAAAATTTATATGGACCCGGTAGCAGACCCAGTTATAATCAGGTCCTAAATTTTAGAACTGGTCTAATAGGGTCCCAGTCCGTACCCAGCAGGTCCAAACCAATTCTCAATCCGGAATCAAGTACACAATTTTTTTTGCTACCCGTACTCTCAACATTAGAGAATCGAGTTGAAAATTAGGATTATACTTTGGTCACTCCAGATGTGGGTGAACTCTCAGTAATTCGAAGAGCACTCTATGTCAAGGGTGTTCCTTGTGAACCAAACAAGAGGGAGCAAAGCTTCATACTTAGTGTATAATTAGAGGCAAAGTGTGTAAACTCATTATTGATAGACGAACTTACACTAAGGTAATTTGAATGACACTCATTAACAAGCTTCAATTGCCCACCAAGGTGCATCTAACTCCTCACATTCTTAAATGGTTCTCAAGCAAGGGAGCGAGGTAACCCTTTCTAAATAAGTTATCATCTTTAGTTGCTCCATACTGTGGTGAAGTGCTATGGCATGTTCTTCATATACATGTATGTCATTTATTGCTTGATAGACCTTGATTATATGATAATCATGTTGTTCATGATGGGCATGCAAATACATATGCATTCAAACACAAGGGTCGTAGTCTCACTGTGACTCTATTATCCCCACAAAAACCTCTCAAATTTGAACTGGGGAAAGAAGTGAGGAAAGCCTATACATAAGTGAAACATGGGTAGATAGGGTCAGTAGTAATAACAATCCTCTATTTGCCTTACTTATGTAGAATCAAACACAAGTGAGGAAGCAAAACTGATACATCATCTAGCTTGATCACTTTTGAGAGAGTCTACAGATGTATTTTCCAATTATTTACCCCGAGGCTCTCTCCTTTGCGAGGAATTGAGCCAGAGGTGCGTCAATGACAAGTCAGCTTATCGGTGTAATCCTAATGAGTCAAAGGTGCTTGTATGACAAGTCTAAGAGTTGCTTAACCATGAGTACATTAAGGAGAGCTTAAGTTTGTGTTTGGTTCTCGCCCTTTTGGAACCCAAAAAGGATTGGACTTGGCACATGTGTGTTGATTTTAGAGCCACAAACAACATTACCATCAAGTATAGATTTCCCATTCCTCGATTGAATGATATGCTTGATAAGTTACATGGGCCCAAGATCTTTTTCAAAATTGACCTTATGAGTGGTTATTACCAAATTAAGATAAAGAAGGAGACAAATAGAAGATCACCTTCAAGATGAAGTATGGATGGTATGAGCGGGTTGTGATGTCTTTTAGTCTATCTAATGCTCCTATTACTTTTATAAGGTTCATGATTGAGGTTATAAGGCCTTTCATTGGGTGGTGTGTATTTAGATGATATCTTAGTGTATAGTCGTGATGAGGCATCTCATGCAATCTCTCTCTCAAGGGTTCTAAGTGTTGAGGCACAAAATTTTATATGCCGAATTTGAGAACTGTGAGCTATTCACTCCTCAAGTCATTTTTTTGGGTACGTTGTGTCCAAAGAGGGAACTCAAGCTGATGAGTCCAAGGTTGAGGCTATCAAGAGTTGGCCTATTCCAAGAACTATCACAGAAGTCAAAGCTTCTATGGATTGGGCTCCTTCTACGGTCGGTTCATCAAATACTTTAGCTCCAATATGGCTCCCTTAACTGAGTGTATAAAGAAAGGAAATTTTGAATGGAGAAAGACCGTCCGAAGGGGCTTAGAGGCAATCAAAGATTGGCTACGTTAGGATGCTATCTGGCTCTTCCAACTTCAAACTCCTTTTTGAGTTGAGTGTGATGTTAGCAGGTTTAGAATTAGAATGGTTCTCACTTAGGCCAAGTGCCCTGTACCCTTCTTTAATGAAGATATGAATGGTTCAAGACTCAACTATTCCATTTATGACAAGAAACTCAATGTTATTGTTAGAGCCTTGGAATATTAGAATCATTATCCTAAGTCTAAATGCTTTGTGCGCCATTCTGATTACAAGGGATTGTCCTAGATCAGTGGTCAACACAAATTGAAACAAGACATGCCAAGTGGGTTGAATTCCTTCAATCCTTCACCTTCTCTTGTAAACATAAGAGTGAGAATAGAATAGTGTGACTGATGCATTCTTGAGGAGGTATGCTCTAATCTCAATCCTTGAGTCCAAGGTCCTTAGGTTCCATTTCATCAAGGCTTTATATAAGGAGGATGAAGACTTTGAAGAAGTGCTGAAGAATCCATCTACCTTTGGCTCTTTAACTTTATAAGACGGTTTCCTCTTTAAGGCTAACAAACTTTGCAACCCTAATAGTCTTCTAAAGGAATTGATTATGAAGCAGGCTTATTGAGGAGCCCCAGCCAGTCACTTTAGCACCAATAAGACCCTTGAGACATTCATGCAGCACTTTTATTGGCCTAGTATGGGTGGAGATGTTCATAAGGTGATCACAAGGTGCAATATTTAACACATAGCTAAAATTCACTTCTATTAAGGCTTATATATTCGTCTTTCAGTTCCTATGAGGACTTGGGATAACATTAGCATGGATTTTATTGTGGCCCTCCTAAGGACACCTAGGGCAAATGATGTTATTATAGCGGTAATAGATCCATTCTCCAAGATGGCTCTATTTATTGCTTGCAACAAAAGTAATTATGTTACTTACATTACGAGTATCTTCTTCTAAGAAATTTTTAGGCTTCATGGTATCCCAAGAACCATCATCTCAAATAGGACACCAAATTTCTATCACACTTTTGGAGATGCCTATGGAGACTAGTAGGGACTAAGCTGCTTTTTAGCACTACTTGCCACCCTCATACTAAAGAACAAACAGAATGACAAATCGATCTCTCGTAACCTTACTAAGGTGTATGGCTAGTAAGAGTTTAAAGGATTGGGACACCAAACATTCCCATGGCGAGTTTGCTTATAAGCAAGCTCCTTCCTATGCTACCTCTTATTCCCCCTTTGAGGTATGTTATGGCCTTAATTTTCTCACTCCCATTGATCTTATTCCCATTCCTCAAGAATCAAAGGTGTGTTATAAGGCTGAAGTAAGGGCTAAGGAAATGAAGAAGCTACATGAGCAAGTAAGGGCATAAATTAAGAAAATGAATGAGCAATATAGGCTTAAAGCTAACAAGAACTGCATTCACCTTGAGTTCAAGATGCGAGATCCTATGTGGTTGCACTTGAGGAAAAACGGTTCCCTTCAAGGAGGAAGAACAAGCTTATGGCTAGGGGAGATGGCCCTTACGAGGAGATATAAAATGTAGATAAGAATTCCTATAAGATAGAGCTTCTGGGAACTTACAAATATCGATCAGCATTAATGTTGGGGATCTTACTTCTTACATTGAAGATGAGAATGAGCACAATGAAGATTTGAGGGCAAATCCTCTTTAAGGGGGTGACGTTGATGCAAAGCAAACTACAAGGTTTGATATACTCCCCAAGCAAAGGTCATGATTCAAGTGAGAACAATGATGATTCTTAGTAATGGGGCTCAAGGACTGGGTCCTCCAAGGTCCTTGTTGACTTGGGATCCTCGAAGGAGCCTAAATAAGCCTAGAAAGGTGGTTAGATAATTAGTAGCCTTAGATAAGGAGCTTAGTTACTTTATTCTCCATAACCACTTCTTTAGCTTATTTTCATATTCTGGACAGAATATCTTTCCTTCTCTCTCAGTTTTGAATGGGAAAATAGGCTCCATATTTGGTAAACTACATTGTATTGGTGTCCCTAGATGTCTATTTTTCATCAAGCTACAGATGGCCTTCCGATTCCAAGGATCAAGGGTGATATTGGACTTTAACCGAGCAAGGGTTAGTGTAGGCTTGGATTATATAATTTTAATTAAGAGATTGATTGGCCTAGCACATGGATGATTTACAGATTAATATTTCTTAGAAACTGGTAGACTCTTCTAGAAGCTTCTCGCAGAAAAAGTTCTCCCAAATTCATCCATTTGGGTTTATAGATGATGTCACCAAGCTAGTGCATTTGTAGCCAATTCCAACTCAGCTTTTATTCTGGTGGTCTCTTTCTAATTGTACAGCTAGTTAGGATTTCATTGGTTAATTTCCTTATAATCCTATTAGCTAGCACAAAACCTTGTAAGGGAAGTACTTTACTATGTATTAACTTGATTCTTTGTAATATTCTCATTGGGTGCAGGAAATGAAAAGCTCGATGCTTAACACCTCTACAAAAATCTGATATTTTTTTATCTCTCTAGGAGAGTGGTGAATTTGAGTATTCTCTTTAATTAAACCTTTGGTGCTTAGGCTTTATTAGGTTGGAAGGGAGATTAATCTTTTATTGATTGCTATTATCTTTCTAGTTGAATCAATCAAGTGCTAGATTTGTAGGTTTCTTCATTTAGCAGTTCTTATGGAATTTTGATCTTCTTCAATTTCTTGAATCATTTCTCAAGATTATTGCTTTTATTTGGCCACAAGATTTCTCACATGGTTCATGTAATGGGATGTAAGTCTAAGTAGTGTCCATGTTTCATTACTGTATAACAAATTTGCAATGTTTTATTGTTTATAAAATAAGACGATGTGAAATAGGTAAATATGTGTTTAACTATAGGGTGTCATATTATATTCAGCCCTTTTGGCCTTACTATTTTTATGTTTTCTATATTTAACATCTTCTGGAAAGGATCATATGCGAGGAATATCACACATAGAACCTATACACTTACTGTTTATAGTACTATTTATTTATTTATTTATTTTACAATTTCGAGTAATGGCTTAATTTGAACTCTTATCATGAATAAATTTTTCTTGTTAATTATTCATTTCAATATCATCCTTTTTTATCGATCGATGCTATTGATAGTAAGAGCCTGGTTATCTCCTTAGGAGACATGTGTAACACCTCACTTTAAAGCTTCCATTAAATAAAGACTAAAGGTATGTTGAATAATCTAAGTAATTCTTTGAAAAATATCAAGGCATTACAATAGGTGATTGGTTACCCCCCCAGGGAATCGAAAATAAAAAGGCATCCTTAGAAGAAGAAATTTTAGGACTCAAAGGAGTTTCTCATCTAGGGGGAAAAAAGCCTAGAAAGATGCTACTTAAGTTGAATTTCTTCATTTTAAGAATAGAAGTGCATCTTCATAAGCTTATAATCCAAATCTTACCCTTTAACAAATTGAGTATTTGCTAAGGCTACTTTCATTAAGAAGCACTGCAAATTCTACAACACAATTTCATTGGAAGCTGATGATGAACTTAGATTAATTTTTACAAATAGTGTTGTTGCTCTGTTAGCTATTTTAACTATTTCAATGTTTCTTGTCGATCATAATTGTTGTTCGTAAACACTACGTCAGCATATCATATTGCCACCACTAATACACAACTAATTAATCCTAGATCCATTCCTAACACATAATGACAACAATAGTCATCATACTGCTGAAGTTATTTGTGTAGGAAAATTCAATTGAGTGAAGTGCCCATGGATGACTTGCATGTGCCTCAATTCAGGGTTAATCTTCTATCAGTATCAAAACTTGTTAAGTATAATCATTAGAGGGTTACTTGTTGCTACAGAGCAACTTGGCTTGATGCCCTTGAGTAAGCAAAGTTGAATTTGAAGCATAATCTCAAGGCTCTCAAATAAGCACCAATCCCTTTCACCCTTGATCAAGGTCTTTGGGGGACCAATATCCAAAGTCTCTATTCATTTCTAGGTTTTGAAAGGCCAAAAGTAAATTAGTAATGGGTCAGAATAAATTAATTAGCACCAATCCCTTTCACCCTTGATCAAGGTCTTTTAAGGAGCTTCGATCAACCTCAATATGAGTTTTTGTTTAGTAAATAATTTCAAAATAAAGCATATTAGGAATGTTTGGAAAGCTCTTTCAGTCTACTTTTCATCATTATAAATAGTTTTGGTATCTCGAATTATTGAGAGAGAAATTCAAAAAAGATGTTAAGCTACCAGAATCTAGATATACATTGGTCAGCCTTAGAAAAGACCTTAAAATAGGGTTCAAAGATGTTGAAAATGCCCAAAAAGGTAGGATGTGACAAGAAAAATCACTCCAAGGGAAGATTAAATGGTGTTTCAACCCTCTAACTGATAGAAGAATGTCCTTTATCTAAGAGATTTATCTTATCTTTGTTGTCCTTTTTTAATCACACCTCATTTTAGCTTCTTGAACTATGCTTAATTCTATTCAACGTCTTTGCTCCAAACTTTGTTTTTTAGACTATAGGCACCCTAACCCTAACCCTGACAACACAAGAGGCTTGCTCCATACCAATTGATATTAAAGCACAAAGGGCATCACATTGTTGATAAGGTTCCATTCATAGTTTAGTGTCAGTACTTTGTTTTCCTCCTACAAGTTTCAAAACTCTGTAAAAAGCCTTCAACCAAAAATTCCTACTCCTTTGCTCATTGAGGAACTAGTCAGATCCATTAACATTTTAGGAGAGCTTAACCTTAGATAAGTTCATGTGAAAGGATGGAGAAAGCCATCCTTCAATCACAACACGGAACGAGAATATGGATATTTGGAGTACTCACGGTTAGAGGGGTAGAATGTCTCTAGTCACAGGCCTTGGTAATGATGTTATCAGTCAAAACTCTATGTATGCTTACTCTCTTTAAAAAGATGAAGTTGCTGGGAAGAAAAGAATGGTTAGAAAACTAGCCCTAAAAGTGAGCTATTAAGGTTGTTGTGTTGAAGTTACAAAAATATACCGGTTTATGGTTAGAAAACCTTAAGAGGACAAGAGTAATAGATGGAGAATCAAAGATAACCATTTGGTCTGGGTTGAAGAAGTACATGAGCAAGAGAATTATCCCTTAAGGTTATAAGCAATAGTTATATCTAACAGTCACGTCCCTTAGTCAAGTCACGTCCCTTAGTCAAGGCACACTCAAGAGGCGGGAGGAATACATAAGGGAGCTTGAACAACTCCAAATAAGAAGTGGCTTCTGTCATGAAGAAGAGCTTACAATAACCGGATTCATGTAATACTCATGTTTTTAATTTGGTTGAAACTAACTAATTCATCTAACAATTTCATCAAATCATAATTATATTATTTTGGTGAAGATAGATTAATATTAGTATGCTTATTTAAGTGAGTAATTTTACTAAAAGTAAAATTATTATTATTAGCTTTGAAATTTTACAATGCATGTTTTACAAGTATAAGATAATACTTTATTGAATGTTAGACTGAGTATTACGAATAACAAGTTTAATTTTAGGCTAGGAGAGTCGAGTTGAACTAGTAATAAACAACAACCAAAAAAAAAGAGAAAAGGGGGTTGAAGCCCCTTTCTGCCCAAGAAACAAAAGCAAGGAAATGAGGGCCCTACTTCCCCCATTCTCATGACCCCCTTAGCAACCCACTGGGGGGGGGAGAGAGAGCGGTCAGGCGCCGACGACAGAGCTCTTTCGCGATAGCCCAGATCGTGGCATCCCATTCGTTGGGCTGAACCTTGGTGCCACATGAGGGTGGGTTTGAATGGTTAGCATTTTAAACCCTCAACGCCACACTGATCTCCACCTTCTACGTAAGCGAGAGTAGGGAATGAAGGTGAGAATGAGGGAGACCGGGGAGTCACTGCAGCAATAGCACCAAGTGAATGATGCAGAGCAGGAGGAACAAGCAACATTAAACTAAGGAAAAGGGTTACGTGACCACTAGCAGAGAGAGAGGGGAACCAGACTCAAATCAGTTTTGAAATCACTCATTTAGCCCATTAATCAGGTCCGTTAACTTGGAATTGAGGTGGGTGTTTCTTGATTACTCAAACTACTAATAATTTTGTAAGGTTTTACAATTTCGTTTATTGAGTTGATTTGATTATGGTTGGTTAACTAAGTTGATTTGATCGTTGAATGATGAATAAGTTGGTTCGATTATTGAATTTGTTGTTTTGATTCTAAATCATTGAATGAGTTGGTTCGATTATTGACTATGCTGATTTGATTCTGAATCATTAAATGAGTTGGTTCGATTATTGACTATGTTGATTTGATTTTGAATCGTTGAATAAGTTGGTTTGATTATTGACTATGTTGATTTGATTCTGAATCATTGAATGAGTTGGTTTGATTATTAACTATGTTGATTTGATTTTGAATCGTTGAATGAGTTGGTTCGATTATGGGGGGGAATCTGAATATGTGAGAATCGGTTGTAATAAGCAATATGTGTGGTTACTTGGAATAGTTTGAAAATGAATTGATTTGATTTCTAAGGACTCTTGTGGGGGGTGTTGTGCGGAGGGAAGTCGGGTTGTGGACAAATTAGTGTGATTCTGAATATTAGGTCCATGTGTATGAGATTGTGTAGTTTCTGCTAAACTAACAGTAATTCGCAGTGGTTGTTGTCCATTAATCTCACCCCCTGCTAAGGCTATTGCATGCATGCTCTATTACCTTGGAAAGAATGGAAAAGGGTTGGAAGTCGGCTGAATGGCTCTCAAATCAATTCAATAGTGAACCAGATTCGTGAAATATGTGGCGACTTAACTTGTCTCAACACAGTCTACTTGAACTTCACTTGCTTGACTAGTTGCATTCCATATAGACTTGGCAAAACTAATACGAGACCTAAAACTCGAACTGAACGACCCAAACCCATACCCGAACCGACACCAAAAATGGAATGAATCAATCTGGACTTGAACACTTGAAGTAAGCCGATCCATAACGAAACCTGAATTCTAATATGAACTAAAATGACCCACACCCGAAATAACCCGATCAAATTCAAATCCGATCCATAGTAATTCGACCTCAACTGAACTGAACATGAATAATCCGAACCCGAGCCAAATTATACTCGATTTAAAACCGATCTGATTCTTACTCGATTTAATTTTACCCGAATAAAACCCAAAGCCGAGTATACATGAACCGAATATAACCTGAACCAAAGCATACTTATAACCTATCAACCCAAAACTATTCCTAATTCCCTAAATTTCATTGCTAAGGCCTAAAAGATGAGCTCCTATAGCAATTTAGCACAAGGTTTAATAAATAAGCAAGTTATAATCTAACTATTAACCATAGTGGATAATGTCATTAAAGTCTATAACCAGTAGGTAAAATGTAATATTATTGACGTATTTCAATTAGCTCTAGCAGCAAGTAGGAGACTGACGGAGGTTTAGGTGGCTACTGGGGAGTAGGAGACTAAAGGAGGGTTAGGCAACAGCCGGCAAGTAAGAGACTGACTAACTAAGGGAGGGTTAGGGCATTAAGCGGCGAGAGAGGAGGAACTTAATCAAAGCCATTATCATAGTCTTAACTATCCAATATGTCATCAAGGGTTTTCAGCTTCACTTAGGTGTTGCTTCTTAAAATAATAAAATTCTAAAATTATTAGCAGCAACTTTTTGTTTGGGTTTTATACTTTTGGGTGGAATTCTGAATTTTTCAAACTCAATTAGTTGAGTTTAGTGGGAAAAAGAAAAATAACTTAAGGGAAAATTTTTATAAATAAAATCAATTAGAAACTTAAAAAGAAAAACAAAATAGTTAATATTTTTAAACTTTTAATTTGATAGATATGTAGTAAAAATATAAGAGAAAAAATATTTGGTCAAAATAGAAATTAAAAAAAGATAAGTATAATTAACAAATTATTAAACTTATTAGGATCTAGCAATCCTATTTTATTATTTGATTCACTTAATGATTTAATGCAATGCATGCTATAATTATAATATCATTCTGTGACTACTGTCAAAAATACTATGCTTCTAATCTACGTTTCTAAATCATCTTCATAAAATGTTTAATTCCATATAATCTTGTTCAAGAGTGCAGGTTTGCATATGATCTCATAATATTGTGACTCAATTGAATTTTGGAAAATTAAATTCCAAGTCTTGAGTTTTGATAACGAACATTCACAATCACATGAATGTAATGCTAATTGACACATACTCATATATTGTTGTTGCTTTTGAGTTTTGACTCATTAGTGACATGCAGATCAAGTTGTTAATCTCAATAGGACAAATCTTTGAATTTTGATGTATGGTCACTTAACGAGCTCTCAAAGAACATTGATTTGATTATTAAAAATGTCGACCTGAACCAACTTTTTTCTGTTTACCAACTTCAAATGTGACAAACATGAAGTTAGGAACGAATGCCGAGGTCAACAACAAAATTTATTATGTTCATTCTTTTTTTTTTTTGGCATTTTTGCAGATATGTTTTGGTATTGAGTCTTACAAATGAGACCATCGACTCATAATTGCATTAGGTTGGTTAACTAATTTTGTCATCACGTGGCCTCAATCAAGATACCTGAAACTTGACTTAACAATGCACAATCCTTTGGATTATTGTACAGTGCATCTGATATAGGGTCATGGATGGGTAGTATATTTGTATTTGTAAATTACTAACTTTCCTAGTAAATTTATAACTAAGCCCATTAGATTTTCCATAACAAAAGTCTCTTTCAATTATATATATATATATATATATATATATATATATATATATATATATATATATATATATATACAGAGAGAGAGAGAGAGAGAGAGAGAGAGAGATACATATATATATATATATATATATATATATATATAATATATATATATGTATATATATACATATATATATATATGTGTATATATATATATATATATATATATATATATATATATATATATATATATAATATATATATATATATATATATAATACAAGTAAAAAGAAGTGTTTTAAATATAAAATACAAATGTATAATCGTTAACATATGAATTAAAAGAAGAACATAGAATAAATGGACTTATGTAATTAAACGGTTTTCATCTTTTAAATACAATTTAAGAGTAAAAATGACTACGTTGAAACTATACAATGATTCGAAATTAATCTGACTTGATTTATACCTGATCTGATTTACAACTGACCCAATATTAATCCAAACATTGAAATGAATCTCAATCACCCTGAATTAAACTCGACCCATATCCAATCCGAACTGGGCTACTATAGATAACCCGAAATAGATCCGACCTGAATTTTACCCGAATCGAACCCATATCCGACTCAAACATGGTTGACCCGAAAGTGACCCAAATTCGAATTTCACCTGAATCAAACCCGAGCCCGACCTGAACATGGTTGACCTGAAAGTGACTCAAACCAAACTAAGACCCGACCCGTACCTGACTTGAATGACCCATTTTTCTGGTCTAATTCCATGCTTTAGTTATTGTAGCCTCTATGAGGGATAACGTTCAAACTGCAGAACGATTCTGCTGAGCTGTCCAGCTAAATTGTTCAGCAGGTTGAACCATTGAATTGGAAAACTTAAACTTGACAAGGTGTTACTTTAAAAGTGCAAACTTGCTTAAAACCCTTTATTTCATACAATTGAAACGAATTTGGAAACGGAAGTAAATGACTAGTTACTGAACCAAACTGTTGAGTGCTTTTAACTGAAATTAATTGTGTGTAAATTACAAATTAATGGATTCTAAAACAAGTTTTAACATCCCCTCATTCGAAAGGTGAATGGTTACTTTGTTGTTATCTCATTTATAAGCATAATTTGTAGAAAGGATTGGTTATATGCTTTTCATGAGTCAACTTGATTTTATAAGGCATTTTAGCCTTCGTGAAAATGGAAATGACGTTGTTGTAATACAGTGGGAATTTCAATGTAGAACGTGTTGAAAGTGTGATGCATATGAAATGTTTTGGATTAAGATAATAGTGCTAATTGTTTGAACACAAGTTTAAGGAACAGACACCTTATACGGGAACCCTAGTTCCTAAGCACTAGAAGTAGGAACCCTAGAAGACCCTAACGAGGGTAAGCATCCGCTGATTATGAGAGGCCCCAGGATACCACGAAGTGTGAGCAACGATCCCACCTAAACGTGCACAAATATGTGAATCTGATGCCCCATAAATGAATTCTTAATTATTATGCATTGAGAGCTCCTCATTCAAGGATTATGCTAGTGCAAACATTTGAAAAAGTGTATGTACTCTTTAAAAAAGCCTTTTTGGATTCCAAATAACTTTGTTGTGAATAACGACTATTTTTATAAGTGTCTACTTTGATTTAAGTTAAGGTTCTTGTCCTTGAATGTGTTGACTTCCATTTTCTTACTAAAAGAACTGCAACTAGCAACTCTAACTGAACTTTGGGGTGCTATTTGTTTATATGAGAACCAAACGACCTATTGTCCTTGATGCCTAGATCTTAGCATGAGTCATCTTGATACTGAGACAAGCAGGTCCATTAGGAAATTTGATGTAAGTGTATAGTGTGACCATCGTTGCTCAGGTATGGGGATTGTAGGCTAGGTCAGCTAAAGCTTTTATGCATTGTGCTAAAGAGGGAAAGTGATGCTATTAAATCTTTGGAGGCTATTGGGATATTATTGGAAATGGATGATGTTGTTTTGTTTAATATACGATATTAAATATCAATTTGTGGGTTGTTGCTACTTAAAAGTATTATGTGCAACTGTTTTATTTTCTTGAGGTTAAGAATCACTCATTGAGCATGTGGTAGCTATTTCTTTCTCTATTCCCCTTTTTTCCAAGTTCTCAATGTGATAGGTAAAAGTCGGTTCACGTAAGTCGAGTTTAAACCTTCCATTTGCCTTGGAAAAGGAGTTGTATATACATACATATGTAGATTTAAGTTCTTGAGCATATGTAAGTTAATTACTATAGATTACATATTGCATATGGAATAGTAGTCACTCTGAATGGTTGATGTATTCAAGCCTCGCCAACACTTAAATCAGTCAAGGGAACCTAATAACACTAGTTGGGTAGAATGTATGCTACAGACAGAATTTGAGCAAGCCAAGCAAAGGGGATAGTCATGGGAGCTTACAAGGGATAATCCTAAGAGCCACCCTTTGGACACACTTGGGAAATATCCTTAGATTAACTAGATTCTAGAAATTAATCACCTTTTTAGTTGAGAAAAGAAGACCTAGAGACCCACTTGAGTTTCCAAGCTCAAGATACAACACTAGGATTTCAAGGGAGAGAGTTTTCAAACTGAACTTTGTAATTCATTCAAATCTAGTTTGCAAATGTTTTGTGTCTGGCTTTTAAGCGAACTAACTCAGCCATTAAAACCTTCAAAAGCCAACTTAGGGGACCAAAACTACACCAAGGAAGAGGGGGTTGTTAATTCGCTCACCTAAGTACACAAGCATATCTAATCTAGCTTTGGCCACCTCATTAGGACTAATGATGCCTCTAAATGAGGTGTCAAGTTACAAGTCATCCTAATACATCAAGAACAAGTCCTTTCCCATGACAAGCTTAAAACCAGGTACTTTTGGCTGGATAAAAGCAGCACAAAGGGGTGCTTTGGGCATGTGAATCAATAAATTTTTATGTCTTTTTTCATTCCCTAAAGTTTAAAAAAGGGTGGACTTCATTTGGTCAACCTAATCTCCTTCCAACTCGAACTGCACTGGATTGCTGCCCAGATTTCACTGTTTGAATAAACTTGCTGTTTGACCAACCAAATGATGTCCAAAAGCCTTGCAACCTATTTCATTAGAAAGCTAACTCCTTAAACTTAAGAAAAGTGGGCAAGGCAGTCAATCATCACCTCAGCATCTAGCCCCAAAAGACATATAAAATTGGGTTAATTTTCAGATGCGCTGGGCAGTTCACTATTGGAGTGATTTAGGAAGCTTCTAACCAAGGCATGTATTTGTCTCACCTCTTTGGTTCTTTTTAGTTGCTGTAGGGTTAATGGTGGGCTTTAAAAGGCTCCAAAGGATGGTTCCCATCATACCCCCTGGCTTGGTTAGAGTTTGACCTCAAACTCAGAAGTTTTTCGCTTTCCTCATAATATGGACTCAGGTCAACCACATTAAAAGTAGCAAAACCTCCACACTTGCCAAGCAGCTCTACTTTGTATGTATTTGGGCTAATGTTCTTAAGGATTTCAAATGGACCATCTGACCTTAGCATTAGCTGGGACTTGCATTTGCTCGGAAACCTTTCCTTGCTTACATAGATCCACACCAAATCCCCAAGCTGAAAATGAGCCTTCTTCCTATGCTTGTTGGCGTGGTGCTTAGCTTGATCATTGGACTTCTCAATTATCTCCCTAATCTTGGTATGAAGATCTTGAATTTCCTTTACTCTTTTCTCGGCCTCCCAACTAAACTTAGTTGGATTAGGGATTGGAACTAAGTCTAATAGTTTCCTTGGATTGCAACCATACACCAATTGAAAGGAAGAAAGGCTTATGAGCTTGCTAGGTGCCCGGTTGAATGCAAATTCGGCATGGCAAAGTAACTCATCCCACCCTTTGATGCTTTTCTTGACTAGAACCCGAAGTTAGGTACCCAAAGTGCAATTGGTTACTTCGGTTTGGCTGCCCGTTTATGGGTGACAAGTTGTGCTAAACTTGATATGAGTGCCTAGCTTTCTCCGTAAGGTGAGCCAAAACTGACTCAAAAACTTGGTGTCCGGGTCTGAGACCATGCTTCTTAGTATGCCATGGAGACACACAATCTCTTTGAAGTAGAGATTAGCAATGTGGGATGCATCGTTAGTGGTGTAGCATGCTATGAAATGAGCCATTTTAGAGAACCTATCCACCACCACCATGATGGAATCCTTGTGCCTTTGTGTTCTTGGCAAGCCGGTGATGAAATCCAAGCTTACATCTTCCCATGGACCTTGAGGAACCGAGAGTGGAGAGTAAAAGCCTTGAGGTTGCAAATGGCTTTTGGTAAGTTGGCAAGTGGAGCATCTTTTAACATAGTGATCTGTATCCTTAGACATTTTCGGCCAATAGTAGTGCTCCTTAAGCATTGAGCATGTCTTCTCCACTCCAAAATGACAAGCCAAGGCTCCTCCATGAAGCTCTTGAATCAAGAGTTCCCGAAACCCACTCTTAGGTATGCATAACCAGTTACCTTTGAATTGAAACCCATTCTCTATATGAAACAATCCGTAAGCATGCTTGGAACATTTTCCAAGGACATCCTTGAAACCTTTATCTTAGTTATACATTCCCTTAATGCATTCAAACCCAAGCACCTATATTCCAAATTGGAGAGAATGAGATACCTCCTTGACAAGGTATCCGCACCCTTGTTCATCTTGCGGGCCTTGTGGTGGATCATGAAATGGAAGGATTGTAAGTACTCAACCCACTTTGCATACCTTAGATTGAGCTTATATTGACCTTGAATGAACTTGAGTGCCTCATGATCTGAGTGGAGAATGAATTCTCCTCCTGCCAAGTAATGCCGTCAATGCTCCAATGTTATAACAATTCCATAGAACTCCTTGTCATAAGTGGAATACTTTCTCTTAGCATCATTGAGCTTTTAACTAAAGAAAGTCACGGGCCTCTTTTCTTGAGATAAGATAGCTCTATCCCCACTTCGGAGGCATCACATTCCACTTTAAAGACTTTAGAGATGCTAGAAAGGGCTAGAACAGGCGCACTAGTGAGCTTGAACTTGATTGTCTCAAAGCCCTTTTGAGCTTGCTCGGCCTATTCAAACCATTTAGCTTTGAGAACTTCAGTCATGGGGGCAACAATGGTGCTCAAATTCTTGACAAACCTCCTATAGAAAGAGGCTAAGTCATGAAAACTATGCACTTGTTGAATTGAAGTTGGAACAGGCCACTTATAGATGGCCTTGATCTTGCTCTCATCTACATGAATGCCTTGAGCTGAAGCCACATAGTCCAAGAATATGACTTGTAAGGAGAAAAAGTGACATTTTTCCAAGTTCCCATAAAGCTTCTCTTGAGCTAGAATACTCAAGACTTGATGTAAGTGCTCGGTATGCTCTTCTTTACTATGGCTATGCACTAATATATCATCAAAGTATACCACAACATACTTGCCAATGAGGGGCTTAAGGACATGATTCATAAGTCTTATGAAAGTACTCGGTGCATTTGTCAAACCAAATGGCATAACTAGCCACTCATAAAGTCCTCCTTTAGTTTTGAAAGTCGTCTTCCATTCATTTCCCTCATAGATCCAAATTTGATAATAGTCACTTCTAAGATCAATCTTAGAAAAGATAGTGGCTCCATGTAATTCATTGAGAAGATCTTTCAATCTTGGGATGGGATAGCGATATTTCATGGTAATCTTGTTGATTGCTCAACTATTTACACACATCCTCATGATACCATCTTTCTTGGTCATAAGTAAAGACGAGACGGCACAAGGGCTAAGGCTTTCACGGATCAAACCCTTAGCTAGAAGCTCATTTACTTGTTGTTGTACCTCTTAAGTTTCTTAAGGATTCATACGCTAGGACAACTTATTTGGGAGTTTGGCACCGAGAATGAGGTCAATTTTATGTTGAATGGATCTTTTAGGAGGTAGCCATGAGGAACTTCACTTGAAAAGACATGTTCAAAGGCTTTCAAGAGGGGAACAAGCAAAGGATGGGAAGAATCCTTAGCTTCAGCCAGTTCTTGGCCAAGTAGAATCCATTCTTTGTAAGCATCAAACTCATGGAGTTAGGTGTGGAGTATGGTGGTGAGAAAGGTGTCCATTCTAGGAGTGTCTTGGGTTTTCCTGGAGAGGTAGGTTTGAGAAGAGTGAAGGTGATTTTCCTGTGATCTTTAGTGAAGGTGTATGTGTTTAAACGACCATCATGCATAACTGTTCTATCAAAGAGCCAAGGACGTCCCAAAAGGATGTGACAAGCATCCATGGGCATAATATTAGACCAAGTCGTATCCTTATGGTTCTTCCTAATGGATAAAGCAAGTAAACATCGAGAAGAGATTTGTAAGCCTTTTACCTTGATTAAGCCATTGAATGGTGTAAGGGCTTGGATGAGGTGAGATTGCAAGCTTAAGTTTCTCCAACATGGTTTTTGAGGCCACATTAATAGAACTTCCACCATCAACAATGAGATAACATACCTTCCCACTTACGATGCACCAAGTATAAAAGATGTTTGCCCTTTGCTCCAAGTCATTTTGGGAAGCCAAACCACTTAATGCACTCCTAACCATAAGCATTTCCCCTTCATCTGGTCCTTCTTCAACTTCCTCAAGGGCTTCATTCAAGAGAACCTCCTTCTCCTCTCCTCATCTTCGTCATCTAGCTCCTCATAAGAAGTTTGGTACTCGGCCAAAGTCATCACCCTTTTGTTTGGGCACTCGGTCGCAAAATGCCCAAGGCTTGAGAACGGAAACACCTTTTCTTGTCTATGGATTTTGGGGGCTGTTTTGAGGGAGTTTGTGGTGCAGTAGGCAGTGGGGGTTTTGGGTTAGTGTTTGAGGGGGTCTCGTTAGCAGAATATGGGGGCTTTTGGAAGATAAAAGTCATGGGTTAGGCTTGGGGCCATTCCCTTGCCTTTGAGTTTCTTTTATAACTCCACCTTGTGAGCTAGAATGCTCAACTCATCTAGGGAAGTATAGGGGTGTAGTTCGACAACATGGGCAGTTTGTTCATCCAAACCACTCAAATAATGAATCAAAGTTTGTGACTCATCTTCCTTCAAGTCACATTTTAAGAGTAGTTGCTCAAAGTCTCTAGCATACTCATGCACACTCTTTGAGTCTTGTTTGAAGTGGTGGAGTTTAAGGAAGTTATCTTGTAAGTAATAGGAAGGTAAGAACTTAAACTTGAGTTTAGCTTTCATTTTATCCCAAATTTTAATCTTCCCCTTTCCCTTCCTAACTCTTTTGGACACTACATTTGACCACCAAATTGAAGCATACTTTCTAAGTTTCAAGGCAACAAGCTTTACCTTTTTCTCTTCCCGGTTGTCTTTGAACTCAAAGACTCTTTCAATGGTTTGGAGCTAATCTAGGAATAGGTCTGGGTCTAATTGGCCTTTAAACTTGGGTATATCCACCTTGAAATTATTGTAGCTTCTCTTATGAGGCCTGCGGTGCCTCCTTGATCTTCTTGTATACACATCATCAATAGAGTCTCTAAGGGAATTTTGTTCCCCTTCTGCAGAGACATCCGAATCTTCTTACTTGCTAGAGCTTCTAGAGCTACGCAAGCTCTTTTTTTTTCTCTTGCATGAGTTGGCCAAGTTGTAATTATAAGTACTTAACCCTTGCTTCCAATTCATCTTTCTCTTTCAAGGCTTGTTCAGCCACTTGTTCTGGGGTGAGGCTAGAAGACATGTTTGTACCTGGGTGCTTTGCGAGTTGGTTTTGTGTTTGGCTAAGGGTTATGTTTAGGGTTGGAAGTTACAGCCAAAAGAGTGCAACCAAGCTATGATGCTACTTCATGTATTCAAGCCTCACCAATATTCAAATCACTCAAGGGAACCCAAGAACACTAACTGGGTAGAATGTATGCTACAAACAGAATATGAGCAGGCTAAGCAAAGGGGATAGTTAAGTGAGCTTACAAGGGATAATCCTAAGAGCCAGCCTTGGACACACTTGGAAAATCTCCTTAGATCAACTAGATTACAGAAATTAATCACCTTTCTAGTTGAGATAAGAAGACCTACAGACCCACTTGACTCGCAAAGCTCAAGATACAACACTAGAATTTCAAGGGAGAGAGTTTCTAAACTTAACTTTAGAATTCATTTAAATCTAGTTTGCAAATGGTTTGTGGCTAGCTTTTAAGGGAACTAACTCAACCATTCAAACCTCCAAAAGTCAGCTTGGGGGGGGGGTTGTCAATTCGATCACCTAAGTATACAAGTATATATATCTAATCTAGCTTTAGCCACCTCATTAGGACTAATGATGCCTCCAAATGAGGTGTCAAGCTTACAAGGCAGCCTAATGCATCATTACAAATCAAAATCAGCAAGTAGTATAATTGCAAACCAATGAACAAGTGCTTTCCCACGACTAGCTTGAAACTGGGTAAGAGAATGTTTTTCTTGTACTTTTGGCTAGATAAAAGCAGCACAATGGTGGTGCTTTGGGCATGTGACTTGATAAATGTTTATGTCTTCTTTCATGCCTTAAAGTTTCAAAAAGGTTGGACTTCATTTGGTTAACCTAATCTCCCTCCAACTAGGACTGCACTGGATTACCACCCAGATTGCATTGTTTGAATAAACCTGCTATTTGACCAACCAAATGATGTCCAAAATCCTTATAATTTGTTTTATTAGAAAGGTAACTTTTTAAATGTAAGAAGAGTGGGCAAGACAGTCAATCATCACCTCAGAATCTGGCCCCAAAAAATAGACAAAACTAGGCTAATTTTCACATGAGCCAAATAGTCCACTATTGGACTGATTTAGGAAGCTTCTGACCAAGGCATATATGTCCCTCACCTCCTTGGTGCTTTTTGGTTCCTATGGGGTTAATGGTGGGGCTTCAAAAGGCTCCAAAGGATGGTCCCCACCAATGGCCGTGTTGGCCAGCCATCTGAATAATCGGTCATTTGGTTTAGATGTTCTTAATTAGTTTTTAAATGTAAACCCCAGTGCTCAAGATATGTATTCTTTCTGTTTTATTGAATTTTATAATTGGCGTACTCCAGGCGTGTGGCCCATAGAGTTGTAGTCTTCGGCGTGTAACGGTAGAGCTTGTTTGGACATGTGTTTTATGTTTTATTATTGCAGGGACCTAACATAAGGCTTTTATGCTAAGTTAAAGTCAGTTTTTAAGTAGAACTTGTCTGTTTTGCTCCAAAATTTTAGAAGTCAATAACGTCCCTAACTCTAGGGGATAGGGATGTTACAGTTCATTACGAGCCTTGATCCTTTCATAGGTGAGAAGGAAGAACTCCATCCCTCTTGGACTTTTGAAGATGCTTACAAACTAGTAATAAAAGTCAAGAACAACCCAAAAGATAAAGAACCAAGCCATTTTAGTGCTAACCTTTCAAAGATGTCTTTCAAAATGAAAACCCATCACAAGAAGAGAAAGAGGAAGGGAACAAAAATAAGAGTGTCAAGGAATCTCTAAGGAAGGTTGAGGGGAGAAGATACCTTAACTGTCATGGCTTTAACCATGTCCAAGCAAATTATCAAATAGAAGAGCTCTCACCATTGAAGAGGTTGAGGAGATTAAGCAAAAATGGAAACTAGCCATCATGAGAAAGAAGAAAACAATATCATTTCCTCAAAAGTTGGAGAAATGTTATTATTTAAAAGAGTACTCCATGTTTAAGAAAGGGTTCAAGATAACTCTCACAGGGAGCACATATATAATTCAAGATACAAGGTTGAGGGTAAGGCTTGCAACCTCATCATTAATAGTGGGAGTTGCATCGACATGCCTTCAAGTCAGCTTGTGCAAAAAAAAAGCTACCTATTGTTCCCTATCCTGACTCTGATTCCCTCCAATGGATTGAGAAGGTCAATGAGGTAAAAGTTTCCAAACAAGCATTGATTGAATTTTCTGTTGGCAAGTTTAATGATGAAGTCTTGTGTGATGTATTTTCCATGGATGCCTGTAATTTACTACTATATTGGCTATGGATATTTGATAGAAGGGTTGTGCATGATCAAAGATCCAAAACTGGTGACCTAGGACAACAAGGTGACCAACTCACTCTCACTCCTCTAAACTTCTTTCAACTACTCAAACCGAAAAAAGGGGAAGGAAGCACCAAAGAAAGAAGTGAATTCCTTGTTAAGTTTTAGGAAGGGAAAACCATGATTAGAAGCCAAAAAAAAATCTACTGGACAATGAGAAGAAAGTTAGTGCTCAACTCAAGCTAAGACCCCTACAAAAATAAACCTTTAGCATTTAAGAAAAGGGATTATGCTTGGTTTTATGTGAATAAAGTTGGATTATCTTCCAAGGGGGAGATTAAATGGACACCGAGAGAAGAGGGTCCATTCATGGTTTAGAAAAGGCTCAGTGAGCACATACACAAGCTCTGTATTTATGAAGAGAATGGGTTTTTCATTTTGGGCCATGTCTGGGGACTAATTCCATTTGAAGATGATGATTTTGACAATAAAGAGGCAAATTCTTATCAAGAGCAAGAGGTTGATATGGGGAAACTTGGCCTAATGCCTTGAGTAAGCCCAAGTTAAATTGATGCCTAGTCAAGGCCCTCATGCAAGCATCGCCAACTTTCAACATTAATGAAGGAGCTCTAGGGGGCTAATCTCCAGATTCTTCATTCCTTTGGGGCCTTTGAAGGTCCTAATTAAATCAATGATGGATATAAAGTAATTAGGGTCTGTGAGTAAGGATTTTAGGATAATTTCTCTACTATCTATTTTATGCGTATAAGCTTAGGTCACATCGATCTGAGTTTTGATTTAGCAAATAAAGTCCAACTAAAGCATGTTAGACACCTTGGAAAGATCCATGAGTCTACTTTCCATGCTTTTAAATAGTTTTTGGTAACTTTAATTACTAACAAATAAATTTAGAAAAGATGTCAAGCTGCTAGAATTCAGGCCTGTACTAGCCAGCCTTCAAAAGGAGCTTGAAAAAAAGGCATTTAAGGACTTCCAACCTGGCCAGTAAGGTAACACATGGCAAGATAAATCATACCCTAAATTAATTGTTAGAATATTCTCCAATGAAAGACAAGGAACATCGGTACAACTTGTGATGTTTTCTTCAAATTTTATTTTGCTCATTTAATGAATCACTTTCATTAGGTTTTACAAGTGAGAAATCAATGTCTCACTCCTGCCGGCTACGTATTTATGCTACATTCTATTGGTCTTAGGAGGTGATTTTGATCAAATTTTTATTGGCTAAGGATGTAATTCTCCTATTGGCTAATTCCTTGCTAGGGGAATAAGTCATAAGTTCTTCTAAGCCTTTAAATAGGCCTAATTTCTATTTTTGTAATCACACTTTGATGAATAATATATTATATAATTGCTTGCAATTTCTCTCATAAAAATCTCTTAAAACTTTATACTATTTTATTGATGCTTATAGAATCTAAACGTTATCCTTGTCCTTGGTGGTTTAACTTTTAGAGGGTTAAGTGATGTTTAGCCCCTTTAAGTGGTGGAAGAAATTCATTTATCTTAGAGATCTATCTTATTTTTGTTTTTTTGCTCTTAATCATATGTTGCTTTAAAGCCTGGAATTATGACTTGTTCTAATCAAGGCCCATGTCCAAACTTTGTTTTCATGCTTCAGGCACCCTAACCCTGAACATGATGGTTTAGAAGGTTTGCTCTATATCATCTGTTATGATAATTTCTATTTGATATAATGTTGTTAATGAAAAGATCAAAGGGATTGACAAAGGCAAGAGATGACTCTTTTATCTTAATCATGTGACAAAGACTGAGACGAGTAATACCATGAAGGAATTGTCTCACTCAATCCCAACTCTTAAAGGAGTTTAATTCCAATACTGCAAGTATGCATAGCTATGTTGTAGGAGATCTATTTTATTTTTACAAGAGCAATTCTAACATATTGCGTCATAAACTTGGACATATACTATAAAAACTCTGAATTTTTGCAATTTTAGTTTTCGAAGAAATCAATTAATATGACTTTGATTTCAGAAATTTATAGCTAGTCGCTTGATATTTTCCACAAGGCTTTTTATGTGGGTTTATTGGAATCGAGCTCTCTACAGGCAGTCATATCTGTAGAGATAAGGCTGCCTACTTCTGGATCTCCCCATATCTCACAAAAGCAAGACCCACACTAGGGTTATTGTCGTCATCGTTATTGTTGTTGTATCACTAGTCACGTGAACTCATAAGTAGTAATTTTGGAATTGGGCCTTTGTCAAAATTAGAACTTCCAGTCAAGCCTAGTTAGCCATTATCCTTGATCTAATCCCAAAGTTTTAACGAAGAAAATTATTAATCTTATTTAATAAAATTCTTGTTTTATTTTCAAGTCTTCCCTCCTAAAATTCAAAGTTTAAATTTTAATTTTTGTAGTATTTTGAAAGGCATACTAAAAATCCCCTAAAATCCTCAAGTTGCCTATAAAATTCAATCCCCAAGTCTCTCTCTTTCTTCTTCACTAGCCAAAGAAAAAAAATAGTTAAATGTTTTTTTTCACACAACAAATGCAGCAACCACCCCTTTTCTCTTCCTCATGTATATCCGCATCACACTCCCTCTCTCACATCTTCACACCCCCTCTGGCCACCACCACTACCTAACTTTGATGACCGCCAGCCACCTGCAGAGCACTGCAGGCTGCTGCTACCGTATGGTAGCCGCCTACCACTCTCTTCCTCTTCCTTGCTTCTTCCCTCGAGTAAGTAGACGTATGATTAGGGTTTTGTTTAAACCCTTGAGTTTGATGAAGAAATTTTGATCTTAAATCTTTGATTAACCTCCTTACATCTTCTTTTGAATTAAATTTTACATATAGGGCTATTTTGAAAGAGAAATTCTTTCTCTTGAACCTCAATTCTATACCTAGAAGGTAAACCTCTATACTTCTCATTGCTTCATCTTTCTAGTAACTTTGCTTAGAGTTTTTAGAAACTTACAATGTTGTTGAATGTGGGAAATTGTTTAAAGTTGAATTCATGGATTTTTTTTCATGACCGAATAAGATGCCTTCATGCATGGAACATCAGTCTAGTCAAGACTAACAGACAGACCTGCACCAGATGTGACTTTGAAGAATAAACTGGGTTAATATGTTGAGATAAAAATTATAAAAAAACTTGACAGCTGCAGTTTTACGAAATAATTTTTACAAATTTTGAATCACTAATTTTGGGTTTAGATCGGGTGAGATATAAATTTTCTCCAAAGACTACCAATTCTAATCTAAAACTGACTAGGTAGAAATATATGAGTTTTGGAGGCAGCTTTTGTGGTTGGTTGTAGTTTCTAATGCAATAAAAATTGTAGTAGACAAAAAAAGATTTCTAAATTGTACATATGCACCTTAATATGACATTTCTAGATGAAGTTATGGCTTCTTCAAGTTAGGTCAAAAAAGGGACTTGAAACTTCTCCTAAACCTTAATAAGTTTAAATTTTAATAATTGCTTTATTTGAATAAATGAGCTTTTAAAAGTTGCTTGAGTTCTTGAAGATTAGTATCTAGGAGTATTAGTCATATTCATATGGCTTAGCAGCTAGTTTGAATTTTGGGTTGAAAAAGATTAGTTTTTGGGTGTAGGGACTCTCTTATGTTAGTCTATATTATGACTTCTTATTTTATCATTTAGGCCCAACACCTTAGGTTCGAGCTCAAGCTATGTCACTTACGCTTCTTTGAAGTAAGGTCTATGCCCTGACTCTTCTTGGTTGCCCTTCTAAATTGTGTTTTGGATGGTTTATGAGTTGTTTATGTAACCTTATGTGCCAATGGGACATTATATGCAAAACTTCAACTATAACATGTGATTTTATAAATTTCTAAACATATAATGTGGCATTATGATTGGATATCTATACTTAAGCAGTTCATATTTCAAAGTGGTTTTGCTTAGCAAATAAAAGTTTTGGTGAAGATTGGTTGGGCTTACTGGGAACCAAATAAACATATTTATAAAATGCTAAATCTTAAAGTGAAAGATCGAGGAGAGTTTGCGGGAGGGTTCTTCCTAAGATTAGGGTACGTTTACTCTGATATAGAGATGAGTTAGGCTTCCAGAGTTATAGCATGTGGTTATTTGGATATGTGCCATTGTAGATGAACATATGTCAAGATGGGTTCTGGTAACCCATAAGATTGTTCGGTAAAAGGCCGTAAGACCTCCTAGTGGCAAAAGGCCATAAGACCTCCTAGTGGGGTCATTCGCTAATAAAATTGATTCTATTTTGGTTTATAAATGATGGATAAGGAACTTGCGGTTTGAAGTTCTTGAGATGACTGAGAATAAATCTTATTTCGAGCTATTTGGATGTGTCCCTTTCATCCCCTAAATGTTTAAAATGAACTTAAGTAATTGTTTTATGGCTAGGAGTAAGCTTATGAGTTTTGTCTCACTGTTCGAAATATTTTGTTTTCAGGTATTAATGTGTTGCATGGGGATAGGATGTAAACGACATCATAAAGAAGCTTTAGATAAACTTTTCTTAGTATATAAAAATGTTGGACTTGTACTTGATTGGCTTTTGACCATTATGTTTGACTATTGATTTTAGAGTATATTTTTGGGCTTATTTTAATGAGTTCCCTTTTTGCCTTGTATTTCTTAATAAAGTACCACAGTGACACCCATTAGGATATTACTTACTGTGTTAAATAAGCTAAAGGTTAGTAATAAAATGAATTAGGATTTTCAAGGCGCCACATATACCTTTCTACAAATTAAGATATGTTTCTGGCATAGAAAGTTTAGTATAATTGATAAGGCCGACACTATGGTCTATATTACATGTCTTTAGCTAAATATACCTATTTGCCTTATTATCAAGGATACTAGTAGTAGTCTTCCTTCTGTATTCATTCATATCGACATTTGGTGTCTATATAGAGATTTTTGTTTCTTAAACTGTTGTGGTTTACTATACTTGAGCTACATGTGCATATTTGTTGAAATATAATTTAGAGGCATTTTCTATATTATAAGTTTTCTGCAATTATGGTTACAATCAACTTGGCTATAAAATGAAGATAGTTAAGACATATGCTCTTGAGTTTGAAAAATTAAATGTCAAGACATTTTTGTTCTATCCTGAGCATGGAATAGTTCATCAAACATCATGTGTTGATATGTTTGACTATAATGCTGAAGTTGAGAGAAAGTGTTGACATTTGTTGGAAGTAGCTGGAGCATTAAGATTCTATGCTTCACTATCTCCAAGGATATGAGGAGATTTTGTGTTAATTACGGCCTACATTATCAATGCTTGCCTACTTGATCTTTACATAATAAAACACCATATGAAATGCTTCTTCATCAAGATCCTGTCTATAGTCACATGAAGATGTTTGGATGTCTTTGCTTTTAAACCTTTCACAACACTGGATAAATTTCAGCCTCAATGTGTAGCATCTGTTTTCTTAGGGTACAGGGCTACAACTCTTGAATCTATTATCTAATCAACTGTTTTGTGAAGGGAAAAACTTGAATCTGTTATCTAATCAACTCTTTTGTCAAGGGATTGGTTTTTCATGAACAAATGTTTCTTTCAAGGATAAAAGCTATAATTAATACAAGGGTTCTATTCTATATCCTCTGCATGAAGTCCCTACTTGGCTAGATGACTACATACAGTTCTCAAATCCAGGGGCCTAGTCTACTGAAGATTCAGTTGTTGACCAATCCACCTTTTATAAGCCCATATTTTCCAGTTGTTCTTATATATTACATGACATAATTGTGGTAGGCAATTATTTAGTTGAAATTTGTAAGGTTACGCATATAACCAATTTCACATGAAAGACCTATGAGACTGGAAGTATTTCTTGGGTTTGGAATTGCTAGATCAAGCAAGGGCATTTATGTGTGTCAAACAATTTATTGTAACAAATGCAAATGTCCAATGCAAAACTACTTTACTTACCAACGAGTTCCCGCTTCATGTTAAGCTTAGATCAAGAAACCAAGTTGTGAAATCCAGGTACTTAAAAAAAGTATGGTAGGCAAATTGATCTGTCTAATAATCACAAGACCTCATATCATATTTGCAGCTTGTTAGATTTGAGAGTACACAAACACAAGAGGGGGGTGAATTGTGTTGGCAAATTTTCACAGTTTCTGGAAACAAGCTTGGAACTTGTTTGGACGGACTGTTTGTAAAGTGCTCAGAAAGTGTAAAGCAGTAGAAATAAGTGGAAAAGTGAGAACACAAGATTTTTACGTGGAAACATCTCGAGCCCAACCGAGGCGAAAACCACGATTTACCCCAGTAGGATTTTTCACACACTTCCACTAAACGGCCTAAACACGTTACAAAGGTAACCTTCGCTGTTACAATTGCAACACACGTAACTGTCTACCCTTAGACTAGCTACACACCACATCCAAGTCTCCCTGACTTGGACACACTCATGTAATTGTCTTCCCAAGACAAATTACACACGTCCAAAGCCTCCCTAGGCTTGGACACACTCAACTCTCACTTTAATGAAAGAAGAGAATAAAAATACACCTCACTTTTGTGCTTCTAGCTAAGCGAATGTAAGGCACAATTTTGCTCCTAGTATGCCAAGGAAGATGACTCAATTTTCACACACACTTTGATGGTTTTTCTGAAAATATGATTTGCAAGTTAAATCCCTAGAAAAACCGTGTAAGAACTTTCTTAAAAATATTTATGAAGACCGTGTGCAAAACCGTGTGAAGTCATATTTTATGTGGAGGTGGAGAAGCTCCTTAATAGTAGAGGGCAACAAGATCTTTGTGTGCTTGAGCCATAAGTATAAGATCTTTTTGCTCCTAAAAAGATTATGGGAAGTGACTAAAATTTTCATTAGCCAAATCCTGAAATTTCTTATCTTCTCATTCATATTCCAAAAATAAGAGTTTGATTTATTTTGTAAAAGATTTCCCCTAAAAGCTAGACTCAAAATCTCCACAATATGTTTTCAAAGCCAAAAATTAACTTATCCTAGGTTTAATGATAACAGAAAATATATCTCAAATAATTTCAAAAAACCGTCAGCCCAAGATTTTGGAAAAACCTGTGAAAAATCGTTTTGGCTTGAAAACAGTCTGAACCCTGATCTCAGAACTGATCTGAGACAGTGTTCTTAAAAATCATTCAAAGTAAATGTTGAATCGAGTTCTTCCAAGTGGCATATTAACAAGAATCTAAGAAAATAAAACCTATGACAGACCAAGACTCTTGTTGAATCAACCGGACAGCATCTATAGGATCTTGACTTGTTACTTCAATGTTGTGGTGTTTACTCAGAACTGTTTCCTGAGCTGTTCCTGGAGTTCTTCATATCTCTGATACGCTTTGAGTTCTTTGCCATTCAACTGTTCTGAGGAACTGTTCTTAAGACCTGCTCTCGACCATGGTTAATCAAGTAATTTCAAAGTTTTCCAAACAGTATTTGGAACTTGTTCGATCAACACACTCAAGTGTATATTCCATTTGGGTTTGTTATCATCAAAACCTTACATTATATAAGGATGGGGTCAATAATTTCCTAACAATTTCCCCCTTTTTGATGATGACAAACCAAATGACCATATTGACATAAAAGACAAAAGCAAGTTTCAGTCAAGCTAAAACGATCATGGTTATGCCCATCTTCTCCCTTTGTGTTTTGAGAAGTCAACTGAAGCTAGGTCAAACTAAAACAATCATGATCATGCCCATCTTCCCCCTTTTGACATCATCGAAAAAGGGTGATCAGGTCAAACAAGAGAAGCAGGGTGTTTGCAGTCACCACCACTTGGGCAATGGAGGAAAAAACAACCTGTGATACACTCAAGTATATGGTACGGTAATGATATTGGCCATCCGAGTCGCGCATAAACAAATAACAACAAGAAGACAAGCATGGCACAGCAGTACAGTAGATCCAACCAAGATTAGCATAAACCATTGGCAGTCACAAAGCACAACCAGATAGTGAGAAACAGTTGTTGAGAACAGGGTGAAAAATAAAGGAAGACAGAACAGGGAAGGATCAGAGGGTTGGGCTGATTCAGGGTGGAGGAGAAGAGAATTTGGCCGTGAGGACGGAAAGAATCGACATGAGAGCCTCATGGCGCTTGGCATTAAGAGCCTTCTCCTCAACAAGGGCAGCTCTAACCTCAGTGAGCTCGATCTTCAACCGGTTTTGGTCCAGAAGTAAGGCATCAACAGAAGGCTCACTGGAGGAAGAACCAGGGACAGGGGTAAAGGGTGTTTGAGGCCCCTGTTTGGAACCAGCAGTCTCACCCTTTGCAAGCTTGAACCCACAACTGAGCAGGTTGCTGCTACCTATCTCATCTGTCACCTGCACCCCTACCTTCTTCTGTAAAGAAATCCCAAAGTGCTCAAATACCGAAGTCAGGAGAAAACCATTCCCCAGGTCATGTTCTCTATATGACTGATCATGATAGCTGGTAGGTTGATCTGCTCTCCCCGGTCCAGGAGATCGGTAAGGCACTGATCCATTGCATCTGCAAGGTTATGCCCTTGGCCCCGGGGGATGATGTTTTTGATGATAAACCAGAAGAGCAACCGGTGACAAGGTGTCATCTCCCCTTTCTTGACTGACCTGGGTGTTTTCAACCCTGGTTGTTGACTCAATCTTTGAGTCAATTGGAGCAATCTTTCAGCTCCAAGTACTGTCTTGTTTTCCCTCACATACACCCCAAAGCCTTCAGCAGGAACTCCTAGAATTTCTCCCAATTCCTGAGCTTTGAACCTTAATCCTTTCCCATTGACCACACTTGTCACCACTCCGTTGGTGACATTACAGTTGGCACAGAATTCAGCTAAATTAGGTACTGAACACCCTCTCTGAGTGTTTGCAAAGAGGGCTAACCAACCTTAGGCTGTAAGCTTATCCAGAAACAGCTCCAGGCCCTGTTCCTGAAAATAAGCAACTTTGACAATTTTGCCCCATACCACACTCCTTTGGAGAAAATGAGCAACTCGGTCTACTGTGGGCATGGTTGTTTTGGATTTCTTGGCTTTCGGTTCATCAGGCCTTGCTTCTATGGGCACCTGTTGGAAAGCAGTCTTTCTCTTTGATGAGGCTCTTTTGGAGGAAGGCTTCACCGATGGAGCAGAGGCAGGCACCTGTTTGGAAGTATTCTCCTCGTTTCTAATTCTTCAGGCACCTGTTCTGACACTTGTTCTGAAACATCTTTCCTTTTGGTTTGGGTGTTTTGGGTTTTTACTGATGGAGACTGGGTAGATTCTTTGGTAGGTTTGGCAGAGACTTTTGTAATGGAAGGTTCAGGTACTTGTTTTGGCTGAGAAGAACCAGAGAGTGAACCAAAACTGTGAGTTCGAGGTCTACGAACAGGTGAGGAAACAGGTTTGGAAGTGGTGGTTTTAAACTGACGTCTAGGCCCCCATTTAGCCGGTCTAGTTTTCTGGAAGAGCTGCGGTTGGAGAACCTCTATAGTTGAATCAGATCCATCACTGTTAGTCTCTTCAAGGTCTTCCACTCGGTCCAAATTAATGACGGGGTCATCCATTCTGTCAAAGAAAACAGGTGCAGACCCCGTTCGGGCTTTACCCAGTTCAGGAACAGGCTCAGATCCTGATCGTGCCGTGTCTACTTTAAGAACATCATCAGACACAGCCTGACCCGCATTTGTTTCAAGAACACCCTTAGACCCAGTAGGTTCCATGTTAGGGTCGAACAATACTAAATCCCATCCAAATGCAGGAGGAACATCACCCAATTTCATCCCCACCGTTCGCAAGTCTAGACGCTTCAAGAAACCAAAAATTGTAGAGTAAATAGGCGAAGGGGGTAGAGAATTGAACCCCGTACCTCTGATTTGTACTGGTGCTGCAGCCACCGACAAGCGCAGAGAGGCGGGCGTTGGCAAAGATGCCATGCGCGCGCGCTTTGAAACTGGAGCTTGAGAGGTGGTGGTGCTGCGTTTCTCAGAGGCGAAGGAACTGCTGCCGGAGGTCGCCATTGATGGTGGAGAGAAGCTTGGGTTTTGAGAGATTAGGGTTTTGGTGAGAGAGAGATTTTCGGTGGCTGATGAGTGAAGTGAGCAGGCAAGGCAGCTAAAGGGTCGACTGGCTTTCAACCGAAAAGAGGAGTATTAAGTCTCCCAGCCACGCATGCTTCAAGAAAAATTCTCAACAACAGAATTAACTACCTGATTCACACAAAGTGACAAACAGTGGCCATACCTGTTCTTGGTGCTTGTTTCTGCGGTCAGTTGTTCAGTAACATAGAACAATAAGGGCAATATCATCAGACCTCAACGAGTGTCAACAAGCTGTATTCCACACATGTGTTAAATATAGCACCAAGTTTGACTGCAACCAATAATTTTAACAAGTTTGACCTGAAAAGCCCTTTAACTAGACAAGCATTGGGGGTTAATTAAGCATTCTCAAGTCATTTTAATTAGACCCAGTTCCAATCTGTTCTTCTCAAATTGCTCTCTATTCAGTGCCTTGGTGAAAATATCAGCAATTTGTTTATTAGTGGCACGGAAATTCATTGAAACCAAGCCTTTTTCAACATTGTCTCTTCAAAAAGTGATGACGAATGTCAATATGTTTAGTCCTTTTATGTTGACAAAGGTTTTTGGAAATATTAATTACACTTGTATTGTCACAAAATATAGGAATGCATCCCGTGTCAACACAAAAATCTTTGAGTTGTTGCCTTATCCACAATAGTTGAGCACAATAGAAAGCAGCTGCAACATATTCAGCTTTTGCTGTGGACATGGCAACTGTGTGTTGTTTCTTGGTTGTCCAAGCTACCAAATAGGGTCCAAGAAAATGAGCCATACCTGAGGTGCTTTTTCTATCAACCAAGAAACCTGCATAGTCAGCATCAGCATATCCAACAAGGTCAAAGTTGCATCCTCTAGGGTACCATAAAGCCAAATCAGGTGTATGTTTTAGATATCTAAGAATCCGTTTAACAGCCTTTAAATGTGATTCTTTAGGCTTAGACTGAAAACGGGCACACAAACCAACACTGAAAATAATATCAGGTCTACTAGCAGTTAGGTAAAGAAGTGACCCTATCATGCCCTTATAGGATTTCTCCTCAATTGAGGGACTCCTATCATCCATTACTAATCTGGTTGAAGGAGAGATGGGAGTATCAATGGGCTGCCCTCTTCTTGGTTGTACCCTTCAACCACCAGCCGGGCCTTGTTCCTGGTGACTGTTCCGAGCTCATCAAGCTTGTTTCAGAACACTCACTTGGTGTCAATGATTGATCTGTCTTCCGGCTGAGGTACAAGATGCCACACCTTGTTCCTTTCAAATTGATAAAGCTCCTCTTGCATTGCTGTAACCCAATCTGAATCTGCAAGAGCTTCATTAACATTTTTAGGCTCAATATTAGAGAGAAAAGCATAAAAAGCACAGAAATTTTTAAGCTTGGATCTAGTTTGCACTCCTCTATTAATGTCAGATAAAATTTGATCAAGGGGGTGCGAACTTTGGTGCTTCCATGGTTGTGGAGTAAAGAAGTCCACAGACACGCTTTCTACTCTTGCTGGAATACTCGGTGGAACAGGTTCTGAAACTGTTTCCGAGCCTGTTCTAAAGCCTGTTTCTGAGCCAGTTCTGAAAGAATTGGGCTGGTTTTGTTTCAAACTGGGTTCAGCAGTGCTTCCCCCTGTCTGATTCGAACCTTGCCCTCCTTCTAAGAAAACAGCTTCTGGTCTTGTTCCATCCTCGGAACTCTTTCCTTTCTCATGTGTAAGCAATGAGTCTTTTTTAGCAAGGCCCAGTTCAAACTCTGCATCCTATGCATCATCCTCAACAAGAGAGTTAGTTTCATCAAATAGCACATGCACACTCTCCTCAACATACAAGGTTCACTTATTAAACACTTTGTATGCTTTATTGTGTGAGAAGTAGCCAAGAAATATCGCCTCATCACTCCTTGGATCAAATTTTCCTAAGGCATCCTTCCCATTATTATGCACAAAACATTTACAACCAAATACTCTCAAATACATAAGATTGGGTTTTCTACCTTTGAGAAGCTCATAAGGAGTTTTGTTTAGAATGGGTCTGATCATGCATCTATTTATAATGTAACACGATGTGTTCAAAGCTTCGGCCCAAAAGTTTCTCGGAAGACCACTAGCAACAAGCATTGTTCTAGTCAGGTCTTCTAGAGTATGATTTTTTCACTCTACCACCCCGTTCTGCTGGGGTGTTCTTGGGGCTGAAAAGTTATGATCAACACCATGCTCATTACAATAGTCAATAAAGCTTAAATTTTCAAATTCTGTACCATGATCAGACCTTAGGCAAACCAATGAGTGTCCTACTCTCTTTTCAACCTTTTTAAGAAACGCAAGAAATTTTTCAAATGTTTCATCTTTAGAAGCCAAAAACAAGGTCCATGTGAAACGAGAGTAATCATCCACTATCACAAGCACATACCTCTTCCCACCTCAACTTGTGATCCTCATAGGACCACACAAATCCACATATAGCATCTCAAGAGGTCGGGTAGTGCTAACACAGTTTTTCAGTTTAAAAGAGGTTTTGACTTGTTTACCCTTGGCACAAGCGTCACATACCTTGTCGTCATTGAATTTGATGGAAGGTAGGCCGACTACTAGGTCTTTAGTAACAAGTTTATTCAAGAGTGAGAGACTTGTATGACCTAGTCTCTTGTGCCAAAGCATAACATCATTATTTAAAGCACTTAAACAAGTCAGATTGTTTTGGAGAAGTGAGAGAATACTTACTTTATACACATTTTTGTGTCGCTTCCCCCTCAACACAACATCTCCTGTGTTGATATTGACAACCAAGCATTGTTTTGAATAAAACACTATTAGGTTGTCTTTATCACACAGTTGGGACACGCTGAGTAGGTTATGTTGTAAACCATCCACCAGATATACATTGTCAATTGAATGGGGGAGTGACTCACCTATCTTACCTATACCGACAATTGCCCCTAATTTGTCGTTTCCAAATGCCACACTCTCTCCATCAGAGACTGTAAGTGAGAGGAAGTTTGATTTTTCACCAGTCATATGCCGTGAACAACCACTATCCACATACCACAATTGGTTGTTTGCTGAGTTGTTTGCTTGGTTGTTCCCCCTCACTTTAGCCTGCAAAACAAATTAGGGGTTAGTTTTGGGAACCCATATCCACTTGGGTCCCATTCTTTTAGACGTGCAAATCTCATCTTTTCTAACCCATATTTGTTTTACATGAATCAAGTTTTTTCCATGGCATACCTTCTTATAGGACAAGTATACTGATAATGCCCCATTTTACCATAATGAGAACAAACAATATTTTCAGGTAATCCCACATATTTTCTATTAACAGGGTAAACGATGCGCTTAGTCACAAAGCCTAGTCCTCTTTTACCTTGGTTACAGTGAGTGTTCAGCCAATTCAGCGCCTGTAAGGACCTGTTCCAGTGCCTGTTTGCAGCAAGGTCTGATTCTACTTGTTTTAATTTTTCAAGCAATTTACTATTCTCAATAAGCAGGGATTCAACCTTCTGTTTCAGTTCAAGGGACTCATTTTCAATCTTAGTGAGGTCAGTAGCAAATGTAAAACACTGTTCTCCACATCAATTTCAATTTTTTCACTTTCAAGGATTTTGTTTTCATGTTCTAATTCTCTAATATCCCTTTTTAACTCAGAACATGCATCCTTTAACATGCAATTTTCAGAATTAATAGCATCATACTCATCCATCAAAGTAACTAATAACTCTTCAAGTTTTGCTTTATTTAGACCACGTACCTTATCCTTAAGTTGAGCTAAGCTGTCCAGAGGCTCATCATCTGAGTCAGAATCACTTCTGGCCATAAGAGCTACAGCAGCATCTTCCTCTTCAGTCCCTTCCTCATCCTCCGTAGAATCACCCCAAGCTGCAAGCATTGCCCTTGAGAAGCGCTTGGCAGAATTGTTTCCACCCTGTTTCCTGCCTTGTTCCCTGAACTGTTCAGGCTCTTGTTCCTCTTTCAGCAGTGGACAGTTTTTCACAATGTGATCATGTTTACCACATTTGAAACATCCAGTGAACTGTTCCCGATCATTATTTCTGGGCTTGCTGAGGTTCTTCTTTTTGTTGTTCTCTTTGACCTTTTTGAAGAACTTCTTGAATCTTCGGGTGATCATGGCCAGTTCTTCTTCATCAAGGTCCAAACCATCCTCTTCCAAAGCCTTTAGAGCAAGGCCTCGGTCTCTTGGTCTCCTCTTTCAGTTGAGAGCTTCTTCTAAGCTCATAAATTTGGAGATTACCAATAAGCTCGTCCAAGGTGATTTTATTCATATCCTTGGCTTCTTGGATGGCTGTGACTTTGGCCTGCCATGATTGTGGCAAAAATCGTAGGATTTTCCTCACCAACTCCTCGGTGGTGAAGGACTTTCCTAATGATTTTAGCTCATTAGTGACATGGGTGAAACGGGTGTACATCTCCATCACCGTTTCTTTATCACCCATCTCAAACAGTTCATATTTTCTCATAAGAAGCTTAATTCTCGATTGTTTTACCTGATTTGTACCTTCATGAGCTACTTGCAAGGCATCCCAGATTTCTTTAGCTGACTTGCATTCGGAAATGCGAGTATACTCATCAGGACCAAGACCAAAATACAAGAGTTTTTTGGCCTTTGCATTCTTTTCCATCATCTTGAAATCTTCGGAATTGAACTCTTCAGACTTTTTATGAACTTTGCTTCCATCTTCGATCACTTTTGTGGGAATGAGTAGTCCACTCTTGATAAGCATCCATAACTCGTAGTCCTCAGCTTGAATGTAGTTTTCCATTCTATTTTTCCACCAACTATAATGTTGACCATTAAAGTATGGTGGTCGAGTTATGAATTGCCCCTCAAGCATGCCATGTGGTGTACTCATGTTTAGGATCTCTCAACATGTCAATCTTTCTAATGAGAACCTGCTCTGATACCACTTGTTAGATTTGAGAGTACACAAACACAAGAGGGGGGGTGAATTGTGTTGACAAATTTTTGTAGTTTCTGGGAACAAGCTTGGGACTTGTTTGGACAGACTGTTTGTAAAGTGCTCAGAAAGTGTAAGCAGCAGAAATAAGTTGAAAAGTGAGAACACAAGATTTTTTACGTGGAAACACCTCGAGCCCAATCGAGGCGAAAACCACGACCTACCCCAGTAGGATTTTTCACACACTTCCACTAAACGGGCTAAACACGTTATAAAGGTAACCTTCGTTGTTACAATTACAACACACATAACTGTCTACCCTTAGACTAGTTACACACCACGTCCGAGTCTCCCTGACTTGGACACATTCACGTAATTGTCTTCCCAAGACAAATTACACACGTCCAAAGCCTCCCTAGGTTTGGACACACTCAACTCTCACTTTGATGAAAGAAGAGAATAAAAATACACCTCACTTTTGTGCTTCTAGCTAAGCGAATGTAAGGTACAATTTTGCTCCTAGTATGCCAAGGAAGATGACTCAATTTTTACACACACTTTGATGGTTTTTCTGAAAATATGATTTGCAAGCTAAATCCCTAGAAAAACCGTGTAAGAACTTTCTTAAAAATATTTATGAAAACCGTGTGTAAAACCGTGTGATGTCATATTTTATGTGGAGGTGGAGAAGCTCCTTAAATGGTAGAGGGCAACAAGATCTTTGTGTGCTTGAGCTATAAGTATAACATCTTTTTGCTCCTAAAAAGATTATGGGAAGTGACTAAAATTTTCAGTAGCCAAATCTTGAAATTTCTTATCTTCTCATTCATATTCCAAAAATAAGAGTTTGATTTATTTTGTAAAAGATTTCCCCTAAAAGCTAGACTCAAAATCTCCACAATATATTTTCAAAGCCAAAAATTAACTTATCCTGGGTTTAATGATAACAGAAAATATATCTCAAATAATTTCAAAAAACTGTCAGCCCAAGATTTTGGAAAAACCTGTGAAAAATCATTTTGACTTGAAAACAGTCTGAACCCTGATCTCAGAACTGATCTGAGACAGTGTTCTTAAAAATCATTTAAAGTAAATGTTGAATCGAGTTCTTCCAAGTGGCATATTAACAAGAATCTAAGAAAATAAAACATATGACAGACCAAGACTCTTGTTGAATCAACCGGACAACATCTATAGGATCTTGACTTATTACTTCAATGCTGTGGTGTTTACTCAGAACTGTTTCCTGAGCTGTTCCTGGAGTTCTTCATGTCTCTGATGCGCTTTGAGTTCTTTGCCATTCAGCTGTTCCGAGGAAGTGTTCTTAAGACCTGTTCTCGACCATGGTTAATCAAGCAATTTCAAAGTTTTCCAAACATTATTTGGAACCTGTTTGATCAACACACTCAAGTGTATATTCCATTTGTGTTTGTTATCATTAAAACCTTACATTACATAAGGATGGGGTCAACAATTTCCCAACAAGTTCAATTCTTGAGTTAAGTAATTCATGCTCTTCCCGAAGAACACTTGCTGGCTACAAAGGAGCTGCCTTAAAACTGCCTTTGGACAAGGTATTTTGCTGTCTGGTAGCTCTACCCCATTGTGATAGCTTACTGTGACTCAGATTGAAGAGCGATGTTCTGATTTGGGAATATCAACCATTAAATAATATATTTTCTTGGAAAATTCACCTATCTCTTATAAGGGCAAGAAACAAACCTTCACAGCCATGTCTTCAGTAGAGTGAGTACAGGGCTAAAGAAAATACTTGTGAGATTGTATGGTCGTTTCCATTTTTCAATGAACTTGGTCTCAGTTCACTTTCTCCAATTACTATCCATCGTGACAAACAGACGACATTACATATTGGTTCCAACACTGCGTTTTATGATTCAACCAAGCATATAGAAATAAATTATCGTTGTGTGAGGGATTAGCTCAAGCCTAAAAGCATGCAAACTACGTACATCAAGAGCCAAGATCAAATTGTTGATATCTTTACAAAGCCTTTAACAGTTGTTGACATTAATATCTAACGTCCAAGTTAGGTATTTGCAACTTTTTTTTTAACACCCAACCTAAGGAGGAGTGGGAAGTGGACCCAAGAGAGGTTGTTGGTGTTGTTGTAGGCTACAACTAAGTAGTGAAGGTAGAATAAACAATGATGTGAAAAGAGACAGTTCTTGATATTTTGCTCATTGTTAAAGTCACAATCAGTTTGATGAATAAAATCAATCATGACGAGAACTTCATTTTCCTCTTTCTAACTCACTCTCTCTTACTAAAATCTCTCTAGTTATCAAACTAGCAAGAGAGAGACAACATAGAAGAGCTAGATATAATTTTATGACCACCTTATGTGAGGATTTGATATTTTCCCATTTCATTTGCCCATGTTCCATAAATTCATTTTCATATCTCTTTAGGTGACCAATTGTTTTGGGTGTGCTTGGTAGGGGGAAAAATCATTTTCCCGGAAAATAATTTTTCCATTTTACGCCATTTGGTAAAACAAGGAGGGGAAAATCATTTTCAGTGGAAAATCATTTTACCCCATTTGAAGGAAATTGTTTTCCCTTGAAAAAGTAGGGAAAATGATTTTCCATGCCCGATTTTCATTACCCAATTTTGTTTCTCGCTTTATTTTCTTTTAATTGTGCCCAGAATCACTCCATTTTCACTCTCATTCTGTCTCTCATTCTTCCCCTCTTCTTCATGTTCATCATCTTCATCGATGATTTCCATCGTCAATCTTTGCAATTATTTCTTGAATTCTCTGAACTTGTTATTGTTGCCATTTTGAAGAACTTCGCAATATGAGACACCCATTGTCTCCCCATTCGTCATTTTCTTTAATCTGGGTTTAATATCACTCAAAGTCAACTGGGTAATCCTTAAGAATAGTGGAAAAATTGAGATTTATTAATGTTGACTCTCTCTTTTTCTGAGTTTATTATCGGGTATATTTCTTACTGATGTTTTGGGTTTGATTTTGAAGAAGAGTGAGAAACAGAATTCGTTGGTTGGGTCGGGTCAGAGCAGTAAGCAGGGGAGGGGGTTGATGATAAAAAGAAATAAAGTGAGGGCGGGGGGATTCATTCTATCAAATAGCAAAAAATGAAGTGCAAAACAAAATTGTTTTCCATTCTACCAAACAGCTGAAAATGAAAGTGGAAAATCATTTTTCTTGGGAAAATATTTTTAATGGAAAATGATTTTTTGGGAAAATGATTTTTCCCCCTACGAAACACACCCTTCATAATTTACATTAGCATTTGTTTAGGACATTGATGAGCATTTATTTAGTACTGATATAAGCATTGTAGGTGGTTGTACATATCGATAAGCTCCTATTTTGTACATAGATAAGCATTTTGTTTATTTGCATATGAGCATTTTATTTGTCTGCCGATAGCATTAAATTCATGTATTTTCGCCTCTTATTATGGGAAGAAAGAGAGAAATGCATATTTGCTACTATTATAATTAGTTTTTAGACGTTGATAAGCATATTTGTTTTTATACAGGCAAACAATTTGGTTGTTTGGACATAAACATGTTAAACTTTATTATATAATTAATGAATTATTTTCATTTATCGTCCTCGAGGCTTCGGTAAATATTATTTGTACCCCTTAACTTTTTTAATTATCATTCATTCCCCTTCATCTTTGCATAACAATATTACAACCCCCCCCCCAAAATTATAAAAATGCCCTTCTTGTTTATAAATTTTTTACCCTTACTATCTCTCCTCTATCCGTTTGAAGTTTAATTGAGGTCTGACCTGATTTTCTAAACTTTTGATATGATTGATGTGATCAATATCGGTCGCAGTAGTGACATCGAGACCACTACTGAGGTCGTCATGCTCTAGTAAACCTCCCAACTCTACCTATGGTGCGGTCTAACCTGCTTCCTTCATCATCTAGGAATAGTATTTCTGTTATTTTCTTCTCTTCAATTGCCCAATATTTGGTTATTTTTGCGCAAGAAAATTGGCATATTTAATGTTAAAGGTGCCAAGTGGTCCTCAGACTATGTTTTGCCTTGTCATTTACTAATCAACCAATTTCAGAAGAATCAAGGGCATTTTTGTAATTTGGGGGGTTTTTAATATTGTTATGCAAAGGTGAAAGGGGGTAAATGATAATTCTAAAAGGTCACCGGCACAAATAATATTTACCAAAATCTCAAGGGTTAAAATAAAAATAACTCTATAATTAATTATTAGATATTGATGAACCTATTATCTTGATATTTACATATATACATTTTTCTTGTTTGTGGAAGTGATTTTCTAGAAGTTAAAAAAGGTGTGTTATACAATTCAAATGGAAGGAGGGGGGAAAAAAGGGAAGAACCTGTGTAAAAGGAGAAGGGGGTAGGGAACAGAAAGGGTCATGTTTCATTATTAGATAAGTATAAAGATAAGCGTACTATTCGTTTGTAATTGATAATAAGCGCCTTTTTATATAAGTATTTTGGTTGTTTGGAGATAAGCATTTTTTGGTATGTGATACATTTAATTTGAGATGCTGATAAACATTTTCTTGCTTAGGTATAAGCATTTTTGTAGTTTACAAATAAGCATTTTGGATTGTTTGTGGAAAGAACTATTTATAAATTAAATAATAAACTAGTCATATAATTAAGCAAATTAAATGAACCCCTAAAGTAGTTGTTTTCAAATCAGAGCATTGGTTGTTTGTAGAAAATAATTTTAAAAAGTAAATTAACGAATAATTTATATAATTATGAAATAAAATAAAACCCACATCAAAGAAAGAAAGTTGTAGATTCATAAAATAAAGCAAAAGCATTCCCGTTAAAAAAAGCAAAAATACGAAACAAATTAAGTCCATTAGCACTCGAACATCATATAGTGCAGAACATGGCACATTAGTCCAATGCCAGCCACTAAAAAAGCATACAATACTTATGAAAATTTTGGTTAATCATACACAAGGATCAACTTTGCATTCTATTACTAGATTGGTACACCTTTGAGAATTGATAAAGTACCACTAATGTGGCTTAGGGTCTTTACTCAAATTTGTAGTTATGTTGATTTTGATAAACCATTACTTTAGCCAATTTGGATTTGACTCTTTTCACCAAGAAGTTATGTATGAAAATCCTCCTCATTTCTTGCCCAAATTGTGGGTATTTGGGACACTTAAGTCCTTCTTACTCTTGACACAAGGTCTTCTCCTTAACCCAAAGTGTCAAGTGATTCATCTAATGCCGATTTCAGTGTAAAATATTATCAAGAAAATTCCTCCAGCCATCTTTTGGATTCTCTGGTTGTTCACAATGGAAAGTGGTTCATCGTTGTTAAGAAATTAATAATTGACATTCGAGCTTAATATATTCGGAAGAGATAAAAAATTTAGATATTAGAGAATATGAAACAAGATCAAGAAAAGGATAATTATAGGCGCATGATTTTTACGTGGAAACCCAAATCGGGAGAAAACCACGGGCGGCAACAACGGCATACAATCCACTATAATGTGAGTGAGTACAAAACGATCTCAAAGCAAACACCCAAGGAAGAGATCAACAAGAGAGATAAAGATTTCAAAGTAAATGCCCAAGGAAGATATCAATTACAGCGAAAATCTTTCAATACTAACTCTCAATAAAATGTGAAATAGAAAAGGGAAGTGCCGAGAGGCACTCCCAAATGCCCCGCACTAAACTAGGTTAGACAACCTAGTATTTATAGAGAAGCCCCAAATATACCAAGGATTCAACACTAACCGCAAACATATATCTTGGCTACCAAGCACCATCTTTACAGAAAAGGAAAAAGATATGCAATACAAAATATAAAACTAATATAATTTCCATAAAATAAAATATCTCCAACAACAACATGAGCCTTGGGTGCCAAGCAGTAATCTTTAAAACGAAAATAATTTAATTGTTTCCAAAGTCGGCAAAGGAATTTAGAACAAATCCCAACAATCGTCAATGTCACAATGACAATAAGTATGCGACACTGTTTCTAGGAATTTTGATGTTGAGAGTATAGTAATCGGGATGATCGTTCACATGTTAAGCATCGTGCACCCTCGCCTGCTTCGGACAACTCCTTGGCTTTTGCCATTTTGAATAACCCCCAAAGGAAAAAAAAAAAAAAAAGTTCCTCATTATCGTTAACACCTATAGCCTCTTCATTTGCCATCACACTGTGGATGATGGCTTCATGCTTACCTTACCGACCTCTTCTATTGAATTCATTCTTATCTTCTGGCTTTTTAAGTTTGCTCCTCCTATATCTCAATTCCTCTCTTTGGTAAATGGGTATTTTACATAGGATTAGAGGGTCATCTATACCATCATTTTAGGGGATATTTATGCATTTTCTGTGATTTTACGCCACTTTTATTACTTTTACCCTGGAGCGTGCGTTTTGTGTGGGTTTGCACATTTGATTGGATGAACCAAATGTACTGAGTTGATGATAACTTTCGAGACTTTGGAGATCAAAGATACGAACTTAGGAGGCAAACAATATAGTACACCGGTAAACCAGGGTCATAACCATAGTGTTGAGCAAAAATTTAAAAATAATAAATAATATGTACAACATAACTTTCCGAAGTACAAAAATATACATCGGTTTATTTTGAATACGACCCTAGTCAAAATGATAGACTTCCTTAATTACATCCCACTCTCAAGAGACCGCCTTTTGATTTCGACTCGTCCAGTTTTATTTTTTGTTTCTTTGTTTTGTTCTGCGTTAATAAGACTTTGTGCAATTTGGATCGACAATTATCATGTTTCTAATGTCGAATTGTCCGTATCTAAAACTTAATTGTATCAAATAATGGCTGTATAGATACCTTCTAGGAACGGTATTATATGTACACATTCTTCATGTGCACGTGCAGGTTAGGGAACGGGTAATTTTATTTGCTTTGGGTTACACTACCTCTTTTATAGAGGATCAAACCAACCGTAGTTCTTATATTTTTATTTGTTCTAATTTATATTTTATTTTGGTTAACAATTATTTCTTTTGGGCTAGATAACTAACCACAATTTTGATTTACTTTTGGTACTTGGATTTTGAAAATCATGGCTAATTTATATTTTTAGCCAGTTCATGATTTTTGTTTGCCGACGTATTTTATTTTGGTTAAGAATTATTTCTTTTGGGCTAGATAATTTTGGTAATTGGATTTTGAAAATCATGGCTAAGTTGTACTTTTAGCCATTTCACGATTTTTTTTTTTACTGACTTAGCGTTTATTGGGGTCGGTCCATTAATTTTGTTCAACTTGCGACTACACCCGAAATTTATTTATAGGTTTCCTACGTAAGCTTAGTGGAATCAAATCGACGTAGTTTTCGGTCCGAAAAATTATATTTCAAGCTTACATCATGGAGTGGAGAATTTGGTGAGCTTGGTTGTATATTTGGCTCGAGTCTAGTCTATTTTGCCGTATTTATGATTTGAGAAAGACTCGTCTTTCTGAAAAGCTTGGTTTTTTATTTGTTTGGTTACGTAATGTGTAACTAAGAGTTGCAGAGTTGTAATTTGGTCTTTTCTGAAGGTGGGGGAATATTAATAAAGGCTTTTGGCCCATTTCGTGGACTTGAAAATTTGAGGGAGTCGGTTTCTGTATTGTGAGGCTTGACTTTTTGTCGTTTGAGTATGTAACGTGCAATCAATTTGAAAAGATCAATTTTTGTGAAGAGGGGAGGCATCGATTCTAGCCCATTTGAGGATTTTGTTTTAGACTGAACTCGAAAAATTTTATATCGAACTTCCTGCGTATCCTTGGTGGAATCAAGTCATTATAGTTCTAATCGATACTTAGGCCGTATTCGACCACAACGTTTTCGGTAGCGTTTAGCGTTTTGACTAGGTCAATATGCTAATTAGTTAATTTTTAGTTTTCGGTAAATTAGTGTTTTGACTAGCATTTCAAATAGCGTTTAGCGTTTTAAGCAGCGTTTTTGAAAAGCTAATAATATTAACGTTTGACATTTAAAAGTAGCGTTTCATATTTTTTACACAAAAAATAACCTTTAAAAATTTTATCTTTGGAAATTATCTATATTCTTTTATGTCAATTTACATAAATCAGCTAGCATAACCGCTAAATTTACCGAACACATTAGTCTCAACTGCTAGTCTAAACAGCTATCCGCTAACAGCTAAAATAGAAACGCTATCCGCTATCTGAACAGCTATCCGCTACTTGAACCGCTATACGCTACCTAAATAGCTAATTTTGCCGAACAGGACCTTAAAGTATTTGATTTTTCCCTTGAAAAATTTAATTAAAGCTGGGCCTTAAATATTATCAGCTTCCACTCATAATTTGTGAACACCACTTACGTCAACTTATTATAGCCTAGCTAATACCATTAAACAGCATGAGGCATTTTTATTTAGGTCCAATCTGTCTTCAGTAATACTTGATTTTAATCAACAATACCCACTTCTTTTTTTATACGTTTGGTGTTGACACCACATGACCAAATTAATTTTCATAGAATTGAAAATTTGTATGTATGTCTGTGAGATTCTTCAGCCTTTGCTTTAGAAGAAAGGATAGTCATGGTTCGGCTCTGTCTCATTCCCATTTTTATTCACCATTATCTTGACATTCCATTCCTATTAATTTGTTTCCACAAGTTGGGCGCCCAGACTTTTGTTTCTTTTTCCTCTCGTTTAAAAAGACTCTGATATTATGTTCAAGAACCAATTCAACCAAAACTTAAACTTGATGGTTGAAGGTCCAATAATATATTTATACTCTTAACACTTTTCCTCAAACTCCATGTGATAGATACAACTACTCCAGTTTTGAAGGCTCTGGTCTTTTTTTTTTTTTTTTTTTGGTTCATGAAGATTGCTTGGTTGCCTCCTAGACTTATGGGGGACAATCTCATAACAAGGTTCTCTTTTTCTAACAACAATATTCGCAATCAACCATCGTCTTGAAGTTGAACCAGGGCATGCAATTTTCAACCCCGATGTTGTTAACGAAGCTTGGGATCCCCCCCCCCCCAAAAAAAAAAAAAACAACTTTGGTTTATAGGTCCGGTAGGACTTGAGATCCGGCAAGATCCGTGAATTGGTGAGTCCGGCAAGATCTGCGATCCCAAGGGATCCGATTTCTTTGATCCTAAGAACTTGTACTTAGGGTCTTGAAAGACACAGGATCCTGAAAAATCAAATTCTAATGATCCAAAAGGATCAGTTTCGGTAGAGAGTTAGGCACGACTTCAATTTGGCTCTCTATTCGTCGTCTCGATGACCTGTTATTGATATTGTAAGTTGCAAAACGGCCCTATTTATGTTGGAATTGGCCATGGGTAGAATGAATAGGAGATTAGATGTCAGGGAACCGAAAATTAATTTGTTTGATTACCTTTCAATCCTTGATTTGAAATTTGTAGAGAATGATGAACTTGTTGCTTGTGGCTTCTGTTCTTTTGAAACGTTCTGGCTCTATTTCAATTCGTTCAATCTCACTACCAATTATTTTGCCCTGTGTTTTCTTCACCGTTTGTGCCCTCTATTTTTTCTTTCCTTGCTTCTGTGTTTTTCTTCTTCTTCTTTTACAGCGCTCAACTTCTTCCTTTTTTTTTTTTTTTTGGATTCCGTATCTAGCCTCCCCTCTCACACAGTCCCCACCCTCTGTTTTATACAACCAATAAGGCCGTTATGGTCATTCACCCATGTTAAAGCCAAAAAATGGAGAATGCGGTGTTAGTGGGGGGTTAACACGTTGACCTACAAAACTTGCCAAGGAAGCTAATGGATGAAACCCACTAGGGTAAATTTTTTTTTTTGGGGGGGGGGGGGTTGGGGGGGACCCACTAGAGTAATTAATCAACACATGCTCAGTTTATCTCAGAGTAATAGGCAAGCAAATTTTTTTAACCTTACTCGCATCAAATATTCATGGCCCTTTTGATCAAATGATTTCTTTTTATTATATATTTTTGTCTTGACAAAAACCTTTGGGCTACACAACTTGCTGATCAAGACAACAATCAGTGGGATAATAAGAGCCACCTGCAATGTCGCAGCTTGCTTTTTTTGATAATTATCGTAATTTTTTGTTTTTATAAGAAAACACAGTGCAAGGTTTTATTTATTTTTTTTAACTTTTCAAGGCATTGGCTCTCTTCTTTTCGCGATAGGCTCGTATTGAATTTATATCTCCTAGTTTTGACAAACTTAAATTTATCAAAATTTCACATTCAACACACAGTTTAGAAAGTTACAGAAGAAATAGGGAAAAGAATTAAATAAAACACTAGGGCTAGAGCCCATAATGGCCAACCTGTTGTGGCTAGCACAGACCACATAAGAGGTGTTTACACATGATTTTTTCTATCTCTATGTGGTTTATGCGATTTGCTTCCCATTTTCTGCTTTAGAAGACATGTTTCTAGGCATCATTTGAGGATCCATCGACGATACTAGATCAAGATAAGGCTCTAATAGAGTGGGGAGAACAAGAAGGACCAAGGGAGTCATGAGGAAATGAGATCGAGTTTACAATCGATAGATTCAAGCATGCGTTTGGGCTAAGCAAGTTGTTCTCTCTTCTCTTCTCTTTTCTCTTAGATTTCATGCTTTCTAGATTGAATAGTTTAGTTTTGTTAATTTTGAATTGTTGGATCTTGGAATTGTGTTGAATTTATGTCATTGATATGAAAGTGCTTGTGATTTGTTGGGTTTAATCTATTGAAGTTTGAAGATTGAATTGCTTCATGGGAAATTGGACCCATTTTTTCCTTAAAAACTGAAAGGTGAAATTGGATGTTAAAGAACTAAGATTCAACTTAACTGTGAGATCTTGAGAAAGCCTCACTATTTAAGAAACCGATTAAAATTTAATAATACTGATAAACCAAAAGACCTTGGGGAACGTTAATTGATTAAATTAAAAAATTTCACTCCATCTCAAAATAGAGATTTGATAATTCGATTATTAGTTTTGGAATTACCCATTTAAGAAAGGTGCTTGATTAATTTTCCAATTAATAAACTATTTCATTTTGCTAAATTCCTTGATAATTTATCCATTAAAGTAGTGTACCATAATTTCAATTTTCAACTTAGATTCACTTAGTCTATCTTGAAAGAATATAGCCAAATATATTAACCTAATCTCTATGGGATCAACAATTAATTTTCTACAACACAATCATGCATTTGTGGGCCGATCACTTTCACTTTCATCTTGTCACTACCATTATGGCTACTTGTTCTATGGAGGTAGTTCCTACTGATGCCAGTCTTCTTAATTAAAGAAACTGGCCAAAATGATTATTTGGATTAGGAGTGGGCAACGAACTGGGTTGGGTTGGACTGGGCCAACCCACTAACTAAACGGGCCAGGTAGGGTCCAGTATATTTATTAATGGGCCGGGTTGGGTTATGATACAAATGAACCAGTCCCGCCCATTACCACCTAAGGAGTGTTTTTAGTGAGTTAATTTTCCAACTAATGTCTTCATAATTTTCCAACCAATTTAAACTAGTCCAAATTCAAGGTTAGAAAATATACAACCAAGCTAATAAACGGGTCGAGTCAGGTTAGCCTATGGGGGGCCTGCTTTGGGCTCATTTAAAAATGGAACAAACTTGCGCAAAACAACGGTGTATAATAATTATCGTTATGTACAAAGTGTTGGTAATGAGTAGGGATGACAATGGGGCGGGGATTCCCCATCCCTGTCGAGGCCCTGCCCCACATTGGGGAGAAATTCCCGTTCCCCAATAGGGATGGGCACGGGGATGGGGATAGAAATAAATCCCCAAGCGGAGATGGGGACGGGAACAGCGCGAAAATTTACCTCGTCACCGTCCCTGCCCCCGCTTCTCCGCTCGGGGAAATATCCCTGTCCCTATCCCCGTTTCCTCGTCCTTGATTAGGGAAAAATTTCCATCTCCGTCCTTGCATATTACTTTAAAATTACATATGAACTATTTATTTGTGAACATAACTCTTAGGTTATATCAGTAAATTAAGTTAAAAAATCCTAGATTGGATGAACTTGTTTTGTGTAATTTGTGCATTGTTATACTTATGTTGTATGGAACTGTTAAACTTTAATTTAGGTTAGATTGTAAACTTTAATGAAATTTGTTAAACTTATGTTGCATAAAGCCTACAAGAGCTTATTGTACAATTAATTGGGCTAGGGTTTAGGAATGAAAAATTAGACTTTTATTCAAAACTTGTAATATAGCTATCACAAAGGAGGGGAAACAATAGTGGGTAAAAATCCCCGTGGAACCCCGTCAGGGTTTAAATCCCCACTGGGGACGGGAACGGTGATGGGGGGAATTTTTTCCCCATAACGGGGAACAGGGCGGGAACAGGGGGCGGGGATCTTAGTGGGCGCGGGGACGGGGACGGGAAATATACCCCATGTCCCCAACCCGCGCCGTTGCCATCCCTAGTAATGAACTTAACTAATTGGAACATATAAATTAGTGTATCAATTAGGTCGAAAAAATTAATAGGTCACTAAACGCACCGTTAATGGGCAGTCCAGTCCGGCCCGTTAATATAAATTAATGAATTGGCCCATTATTGGCCCAGTTCATTATTGACCCGCGCCTTTATTAGCACTATTTTAAATTGGCTAACCGCTTAACCCAATGAATATCCGGTCCGTTGCCTATCCCTAATTTGGACCTTTATGGACCAATTCATCACCTTAAGAAATGGAAAATCCATAACAGCACATCCTTTCTTCAATTCTCCTGAGAGAAGCACTCATCATCAAAATATCTTGTATTGAGCTCGCAAGTTTCAAGCTTCCACAGCCCCTCCCACAAATTTGAGTTGTGTTTGAATTTTAAACCTCTTGCAATATCAAAGTGATCCCCTACAAGCTTTCGATAGCTTATCCTAGTACTATCTCAATAAGCTTCAAGTCTAGTTAAATTCTTCAGTTCATACTTTGTAACACCTAATAATTAGGGAATGATTAGCTATATTTAGTTTCCCTTAATCTTGAATTAGCAGAAGCTTAATGATTGGAGTGTAACTGCTGCTTTCCCTAGATAATTGGAAAACCAAGGCTTACTTATTCACTAAATTTCCTTAATTTGCATTTGTTATTACGAAGATTCTATGATAATTGATTTTTTTTTTCAACTACTATAATTAACTTTCACATCAGCCGTTGATATTTGGGAACTAATCTTAGCCTTTTATTTGTTTTAGAGTTAACCGTTGAAAATTACTGCCCACCTAAAATTACTAACAGGTGTTACATTTGACCTCTTTATTACCCACCAGCCATCTTTTCATATTGGTGTAAAATTTTGCCTGAAAAGCTATCAGCCACCGTACACTGACGCGATAGAGAGTTAGGAAGTGATGTATGAAAAAGACGAGGTTGCCTTTCAACTAACTGGCTAACTTATTATCAACATTATCAACATTATTATTATTATTATTATTGTTGTTGTTGTTGTTGTTGTTGTTGTTGTTGTTGTTGTTGTTAACATTATTTTTTAATGTTACTAACAATATTGACATTATTATCTTTAAATTACTTTTAATAATATTATTCATATAAGAAATTTCAATAATAATTTATGTATTATTTATTGTTCCATTTATAATTAGTATTTGGCTATTTATATCATTAATATTAATATTATTATTAGAATTATAATTTTATCATTAATTTACTTTTTGTTGTTGCTAATATTAATAACAATAACAATAATGATGATGATGAGAAGAAGAAGATGATGATATTGTTGTTCTTATTGTTGTTGTTGTTGTTGTTGTTGTTGTTGTTATTGTTGTTGTTGTTGTTATTATTACTATGATTAGCCAAACCTAGCCTCCCTCCCCCCGCACATGCGCGTGCGCGCACGCGCGCGCACACACACACACACACACACACACACACACACATGTATGTATGTATTTAAAGCGGTTGCATGTTAGGTTTTAACCCTATGATTGATGAATCAAGGTTCAATATTTAGGTTTTTTTTTGGGGGGGGCTGATACACATATACAATGTAATTAATATAAATTGATAAAACACATATATACTTTAGGGTCTTGGCCTACTGGTTTGTGTTCGTCTGATTGATATATTTAAGGTTAGGATTTAGAGTTTATAGTTAGGGTTTAAAACTAAGGTTTTAGTGCTCACGGTTTGGAGTCTAGCTTTACAATTTTGGTTGACTACTTAAAACTCATAACCATAGGATTTAGAATATATGATTTAGGATTTAGGATTTAGGGTTTAGGGTTTGTAGCTAGTTTAGGGTTTAGGTCATCTTAAATTCTTAAGTATTTGACCTAGGTTATGCGTTGAACATTTTAACAAATATGCATTTTTCATTTAGGTAGCATTTGGTTAGAAGGAAATGATTTTCGCTTTGGAAAATTTTTTTTCAAGGAAAACTAATTTTCATGTCACATTTCCGTTCTTTGGTACAAGATAAATCATTTTTCATGAAAAAGATAAAAACATCAACTAAATTATTTAATGACGAAAAATATTGACTGAATGGTCGTAGTTGATATAAATGTTGACTAAATGAAGGAACTTTGAGCTTAAAATTCATAATTGAGTTTTTTTCAATACTTCCTCGCGGATAATCAAATTTCGACCTAAACTTTTGAAATTATTTTAGTGACGAAAAACATCAACTGAATTGTTTAAGTGGTGAAAAATGTCCATTGAATTGTCGTGACAGAGAAAAATGTTGACCAAATGAATGAATTTCGTACTTAAAATTTGGATTTTAGCCTATTTTAATCTTTCTTATCTAATAGTCAAGTTTCGATCCAAACTATTGAAATTGTTCCAGTAGTGAAAAATATTGACTCCCCTCTTTAATGGGCAAAAATATCAATTGAATTGTCGTCGTGGAAAAAAATGTTGAGCAAATGAAAAAATATCAAGTTCAAAATCTGAATTTGAGCCTATTTTAATATTTTCTATTAAATGATCAAGTTTCGGTCCAGACCGTTGAAATTGTTTTATTGGCGAGTCGGCTGAATTATTTTAGTGGCAAAAAATGTCAATTAAATTATCATGGTGGACATAAATGCCGATCAAATGAAAGAAATTTGAGCTAAAAATTTATATTTGAGTTTATTTTAATCTTTCCCATTGGAGAGTCAAGTTTCGATACAAAATGTTGAAATTGAATTTTACATCTAAATTCAGCTGATCATATCATCAAAGAGTTAAACGAAGAAAATCAACGTACTATCTTCTCCAAAAGGAAATCATTTCCTCCATTGGAGGAAAAATCATTTTCCTTAAAAAATAGTTTTCCGTGCTTTATTGTGCCAAACAATAAAAAATTAAAAAATAATTTTATGGAAAAATCATTTTTCCCCAACCAAACACTTAGATTAATTTAAAATAGCTCGAAAAGTGCACTCATGACAAGGATATTAAAAACAAACAAACCAACCAAAAAAAAAAAACTCACGATCATAACCTTTGACTATCCAAGGTCCCCTTGGACCTCTTTCGTGTTAAATTAATAAATGGTACCATTAGGCTAACCGTTATTTAGTTTTTGTCATTGTTATATGGTGCATCCAAAGTTATAGGAATACTGTACACGCCATTATCATGTGCTAAACACAATTCTATTTTACACCAAATATTGTTATAATCTACACTTGCTTCTAAATTTTTCCTTTTTTTGGGGGAAGATTTGATTAGTTTTTCTTCCTAAAAAATATATTCCATTATACAACTTCCTGCACTTTTAAAAAAAGAGAAATTTATCTAATTGTGTTATTTCAATTAATACTTTTTAGTTTGACACTTTTCTTACTTAGAGGTGTTATTTTTGTCTGGAGCAACTTTTGAGGCTGTCATCACTTGTCTGCCTATAAAGATTTAAGTGCCCTTAATGAACTCTTGCAAAATGGGGAGAAAAGTCAGGTGAAGAAAAAGCTGGGGTTTGATAGCTTGCGAAAGAAGACTCTCACAAAGGAGATTAACCCATATTTGGAGCTTATGCAACTCGATAATGGCAGAGGACAATGTGGGTGTGGGTGGGTTGTAAATGGAAGGTGAGGAAGGAAGCTTGTTTTGGTATACGGAAGATGCCATTTTTGTCACGGATCGAAAGAGAGTGAAGGGTTGAGGGCCTTGAACACTATGCATGCTGTGTGGGTGGTGAGTTGTGGAAGACTTCCTATTTGCATTGTACACATGTAAGTGAGTTAATTAGTTGTGTTAACGTGTGTGTAAATTTCAACTTCGAATTGAGGAGATGGAGATTTGGGGGAGAGGGTACTGTTGCTTATTGGGTTAGGGGTTGGGTGTTGAGGTTGGAGAGATTGGGGTAGTATACCTATGGGTAGTTAGGGCTTGGATTAAATTGATATATGCAATTGTTATGTACTTGTGGTTCTGAATGTGTGATGCATGTGATCAGACAGTACTTGTTTGGTAGGCATGTGCTCCTGTATGCTGGTTATGCCGGATATGTCTGTTGAATAACCCGGGATAACAATTACAATAGGAGTAGTTACGACTGTTCATGGAAAAAGTGGTTTAACCCATAAATATGTAATGAATAACTCAGTAAGTAAGAGTGGTTAACCCGGTAATACGTATAGACTAACTCGGGTTAACTGCTTAAGAAGGTGTGGATAAACATGTTTGGAATGATGGTCTCTGCTAATGGATGTGTAGAATGCTTGTAATTGATGTGGACAGATATAGTGTTGGAGGGCCCATGAGTATGTGCGGTTGCTAGCAAATGGAATACCAAAGGACCATTATAAACTATTGCTCTGTATGTGTGCAGCTATTGTAAGGGCTAATCCTGATTGAAGAGCATTTCGGTGTAACAAATAAATATCGCATAACATTTCCTAACTAGTGTGATAGAGGTGCAATATAGGTAGTACCCCAAAAAGAGGTCAACCAACCATAGTCACTAACCCGGGATGTGCATAAATTTCACCAGTGGGATACAGCAACATGTGAGTATCCCACTTAATAAACGTCACTAACCCAGGATGTGGATATCACAATAACGGGACAATTATCGTGGACCACATCAGTATCCCACATAATAAAGGTCAGTAACTTGGGATGTGGATATATGTACTTGTACACCATATACGTCTAACATGTCAGTAACCCAAATAATAACGGAGCCTAATGCGGGTTGTCGGATTAATAATAACAGGATCATTGAGGTGCATCAAATTAATATCCCAGCAAACAAAGGACACTAACCCGGGTTATAGATGTGACAATAACAGGATCATTGACACGCACCAATTCAGTATCCCTGCCCAATACTCTCTGAAGTGTACTACACCGACAGAAGCACTATAGCTTACCTATTTCATGGCTGTTGTTCTGTATTGGGCAATGGACAATGCAGGGACATCTGCCTACTAATTATTGCCCCACCTCCCGTTCCATTTACGTAGCATGGTATATTGTACGTTTAAGGCAGGTTATAAACATAGTGTTCACATCATTACAGGTTTCCTCATGTTGATATCCCGAGATACACAGCTAACTAACCGGGATCTCCATATGGCTAGTTCAGGATATGTTGTCCAAGTCAACCCCCAGAACACGTAGTCACCAACTTTAAGCATGTGACAATTTCTCCAACCCCCACTGTCACTAACCCAGGTAATTTATATAAGAAACACAGGAAACTACACTATATTGCAAGGCCCTACGAAGTGGCTTGGATTGAATAAACAAAAATTCCTCACTAAGTACACCTCTAAATGTGCTCATGTCTGATGCATTTGTCACATATGGTACGGGTGACGTGGGAACAGGAAACCCCAATACTCATTTGCCTTTATGATGACTGCAGTCCGTCACCCATATTCATATCCCGACATAACCTGCTTATTATCACGGATTATTCATTCGTCAATCCTAGGGTATGTTGTCAATATTCCAAAAAATTGAGGTCAATAACCACGGTTGTTGATAAATAGGAAGGAAGGTATGCTGAAGTTTCTCATTAATCCAACAAAGTAGCCTCAATATCCCAAGATTACAGTGCATTTTGACATTATAATTCTTTAAAAATCAAATAGTTAATTAGGATTCCCAAATATTTGCTATTTAAAATCATAGTTTAGGGTTTAGGATTGGGGTCTATCGGTGACGTATTGGATTTGAGGGTTCGCTTGTATGCTTTGGGATTTGAGTTTCATAGTACATTTTGACATTATGATTATTTAAAATAAGAGATTTTTATCTAAAGTCACATAACAAAATTTAACATTTTTTTTAATAGAAAAAAGTGAGTTTATTTATAACAAGAGAAAAGAATAACATGACTAAAATTTTTTAAATAATGTTACTCTCCACTGTCCTTTACACGCTTCATTTTCATGTACACATTCCACACACGGACCTTCACTCCCTACCACATACAGGTAAGCGTACTTATCGTTCCCCTTCATCAACTTCTTAACATCACCATCTCGTCCTAATAGCAACAACTCAAATCGATTACACTTCAAACTATACCACATTCGCCGATCCTGTACACCCTCCCCCATTTCCTCCTCCACTAATCGTAACAACTCAAGCGCACCCATGTTCTCCTTCACCCACATACAGTCTTTCCTCCCCCCTTGTAACATAACTTTCCCCTGGACCTTCCTCTAGCAACCCCCCAGCATACATATAACGTCATCTCCCTGCCACGACCACCTCCTCCAACGGCATTTTTACCATCCATTGTGTTGTACACTAACGATCACCTACAAACACATGCACACTTGTCAGCAACAGCTCCACACATAAGATATATACCACATTTACACCCCAAAATATCTCATCACAACTTCACATACACCACTAACTTGGGTTCTAACAAATTATCAAACTCAAGTCCCCATTCAACCCAGCACATGAGACTGTCTTCCCTACATATGTCCTGTCAATAGTTCCTTATCCATTGTTCCCCGCCCTATAGGTAACCCAGGTTAGTCATGACTGATACCCGAGTTATCCATTAGTATATCATCTGTTATTCAGTACGCAATTACGGTTCACTAATGCAAATGAAGACACACACCTTGACCCACTTAACTATACCTGCCTACCTCAATTACAAGCATTCTACACATCTATTACTGCAGACCAGCACTCCAAACATGTTTATACACAACTTCTGCAGCGGTTAACCCGGGTTACTCAATACGTATTACCGGGTTCACCACTCTTACTTTCTGGAATATTCAATGCGCATTTACAGGGTTAAACTATTTCACATCAACTGCCTAAGTAAACTAGGCGTACTGTAATTGTTATTCCGGGTTATTCAATACATATATTCGGGATAACCATTACAGAGCATCATACATTCAGCACGACGAGCATGACAATTGCATACATCAATTTAGTCCAAGCCCTAAATTCCCAAACGTACATAAACCCCACCTCCCCAACCTCATCACCTAAATCCTAAACCCTTTTCAAATGCACAGCAACAGAACTCTCCCCTAATTTCAACATTCCCAATTGCAATTATAAACTAACACACACAAGTTACATAACTAATTAACTCACTAACTTGTGTTCAGTGCAGACAATAAGTCATCCACAGCTCCTCACCAACACAACATGCACAGTGCTCCACTACCTCAAGCTCTTCACTCCCTTTCGATCCTTCAGAAAAATGAGTTCATAATTTGTCAAGCTCCTTCCTCTACCTTCAGTTTACATCCTACCCATACCTACCTCTTCATCCATCATTGACGACTTGGACAAGGTCAGAGAATTGGTGACTCTCCTTTGTGGGTGCCTTCCACAGCAAGCTCTGAAAATTCCATCTCTTTCTTCAGTTAGCTTTTCCCCTTTTTGCAAAGACTCATTAAGGGCCTTACTGTTTTTACACACAGACAAGAAATGACCACCTCAAAAGGTGTGTTAGACAAAAATAACACCTCTAAGTAAGAGGAGCTACCAATTGAAAAGTGTTAATTGAAACAACACTATTAGGTAAATTTCCCTTAGAAAAATCACCCACTGCTTATTTTTTCTTTTTAAGAAAAAATATATATTCTATTATGTACTAAATATCGTTTTATCATGCTCTAAACACTATTCTATTATACACTAAATATTATTATGCTTTACACTAAAACACTAACTAGAAATGACATTGGAAGTATCTAAAAAATAATTATTTTAATATAGGCATAGCCAAAGTCTCTATAGAACTGCACGCTGATAGGTTAGAACTCAAACCAAATATAAGAACGCATTCTGCAAAATACAAGCAACTCGGTCATGCTTGACATGTTCATTAATTCATATTTTGGTGTTGTTTAGATATTACTTCAATGCTTCAAAACAGCTTGTACCATATTCCTATGCCAGTGGGTGTATAATGCAATTTGTGTTAGACTAAACTTATAGCAGTTATGATTACCCCTGCCTATGCCAAAAGCTTCGAGAAATTTAACAGCAACGTGCATAAAAAGAAAAAATAATATAGACCAAATTAAACAAAGCTTGGAGTTAACGAACGCTTAATTTCCAACCGCCCACCCTCTGATTAGCCGCTAGATCTGATTAAATTACAGCTGGATGAGGCTGAGGATGAGAGTTGGCAAATAAGGGTTTCTCAACCTTAACTCTATGCTGACTCTTTTGCTAACCCTATACCCATAAGCTGTCACATCAGACCCGACCCTCAAACCTTTGCCATACAAAATATGAGATTCTTCACTAAATTTCATTTTCGTTGCAAAGTTCAACAATAAATATCCTATTGAACAAAAGACCAACGGTTACAAAAAGTTCCAATGAAGAGTATCACAATTACAAATACTCTAATGTGTAATACAATAACTATAACAACTAGTTCATTAAAAGTACTACTCCAAACATCAGAAAGAGCGCATCAGTGACAGCTAGTGAGATTTTGAGGAAAAGTGAAGGCGGGACTAATAGAAGGCGATAAAGTAGAAAGCCAAAGGCTTTGAATAAATGAAATCCAAAGTCTTTCGTTTTGTTTGAATTATTTTATTTTTTTTTAAGTGATGGCCAACGAGTCGGGTCAAAGCGTTAAAGCCACACCCAAGCCTAACCCTTATCACAGTGGGGAGCCCTTAATTTTAAGGTTGGGGCTAGCCGAAGGCAAAAAAGGCCCCTTATTTTTAACGCCAGGGCTGAGGCGAGTTGGGCATAACCCCAACCCATTGATCAGGTCCATCTACCAATAATTAATTTAGGACGGTGGACTGCACATTAAGCTCTCCAAAATCGACTGATAATTTTACCTATTGAAATAACAACATTTTGATAGTGTTTGAGTAGGCATCACATTCATTGGAAAATAATCTGAAGTGCAACAAAATTTATTTGTACAGCAATAACTCTTATGCACCCCAATCTATCTATCTATCTGGCTGTCTATCTATCTACATATATATATGTATGTATGTATGTGTATGTGTATGTGTGTGTGTGTATATATATATATATATATATATATATATGTATATATGTATATATATATATATTATATATATATATATATGTATATATGTATATATATATATATATATATATATATGTGTGTGTGTGTGTGTGTGTGTGTGTGTGTGTGTGTGAGTGTGTGTGTGTGTGAGTGTGTGCACGTGGGTGGGTGGGTGGGTGGGTGTGTGTGTATTTGTGTGTGTGTGTGTGCGTGCGCGTATATATAAACAATACCTTTCAATGCTAGCATATGGCACATGTGCGATTTTTAGAATTTTGGACTTTTTCTAACCTAATTCCACATAAATTATTATTTGAAGTTAAAATAACAAATAATAAAAGATCTATATTATTATAAATTTATTATACATATTAGACACATTATGATGTAGTTACAGATCCCATTCACTATAAATACACAATTATTAAGAAATAACAAAAGATTTATAATTTCTGCTACTACCACTACCACTACTACCACCACCACCACCACTACTATCATTACTATTATTACCATTATTAAAATATAATAATAATTATTTTTACTATCACTACTATTACTACCACTACTACTACTACTATTACTATTATTATTTGTTACAGTCATGCGATCTTACTACAAAGCATTTATTTCATGAATAATAAATCATTCATGAATCACATAAACCTAATGTACCCGGTTAATTGATTTTTTTTAAAAAAAGACAGTACGAAATCCAAAATTAGTTTAAGATATTACAAATTGATTTTTTTTTTCATTCACAAATAAATCCGGTAGTGGAATTTTCCACATAACTTTAAAAAACTATTATACTTTTTTTTTCAGACGCTCAAATCTCTTTCTACAAATTACACGAATTACAAATATAATTTACTATGCTTTTTACATATAATTATTATTATTAAAAAAATCAAACATTTTTTATGCATTACATGGTTGTAAGAAAACAATATAAAACATTCTAATCTTTTGACATATGTCACTCAAATTTTGAAAATTGTTAATGATAAACTTAGAAATTTTCCATATACCACACAAAATATTAGATGATTTATTATTATGTATACACGTTAATTACAAACAAAACCTCAAAAACTATCATACGGATCCCATGGAGGAAACATACTAGTGTCATGTTAAAAATACTACAGGACCAATAATGGTTCAGTAAAAAGGAAATGTAGATGTAGACCATACGCATGGAAATCTATCTATCCTATTATATAAAAGTAATGTTGTACTGACGTGGATTTTTTCTGCATTGTGAAAAATCAGAACTTTTGGACTATAAGATTAATCCTCACTATTAATCACATCCGTTCATATTAATTAATCAATTCTAATAAATGGAAGGAAAAAAATAATTGACAAGAAATATGTAAATATTACTTATGGAAATATTAAAAGAAAATAAGAATGAGAATCACTGCATTCTTAAAATATAGTATTCATAAAATATAATTACCGAAAAGTGTTCATTTGCTAATCTTCTCCACCCATATTCCCTTAATTCTGTTAATTATTGCTCTACATTCCAATCACTGCAAACTTACCAAAAAAATTAACAAAGAGTACTGTGTGTTACAGGCCACGTAGTTGTCCATTGGAAGATTAACAGAAATTGCTCTTTTCTTGAATTAACATATAACAGTGCACACTTACCAAAAACTTCATTTGCGGTGATTGGATTGCCTACAGTAAATTAACAGTGAATTTACCGTAGTAAGTTAAAATATAGCAGTGATTACATGACACGTATAATAGGCGGCAATATACACTGCATTCCAATCACTGCAAATTTACCAAAAAAATTATTTCTCTCACAATAATATAGGCATTATTTAGTAATATTATTGAGACCATTATTATTGTGTGTTCAAGCCGAAAATTTACTGTCCAGTCAATTATTGATCGAGGTCCGCAATATTGATCTTTTTGAATAAACAACTTCGTTTTCTATTATATTATTTTCTTTTTACTCGTTGTCTGTTGTGCTTCGATTTAATCTTTTTCAATTTCTAGGGATTAACATACGATAACGGAGAGGTATGCATTAATCTAGGTCAATTTAAAAAAATTTGTATGAAAGGACTCTAACAAATATTTAACCTGATTGTATGAATGCGAAACAAGTATTATGCTCATCTAAGAAACAAGTATTGCAACCGGAAAACTTTGTATGAATAAATTTTTTCATACATAATTTGTATTATATCATCTAAGAAATGTTCTTTACTACTACTGGAAATAAAACATCGATCAAATATCATATGATAAATTATTGTGAGAGATTTTGGTGTATTTTTATTCTGATCTATCATATATATTCCAAAATATTTTGGCTCAACATTTAAAACATTCTTTTAATGGGAAAAAAGAATGAATATTTGAGAAGAACATCAAACTCATGTCATTTTCTACACTACAATTATACTACGCTTGAAGAGAGAGGAAAAAAAAAAAAAAAAACTCATTCATGTACCGCTAACAAACAAAACAAAACAGACAAAGGTTTTAAAAGGGAAAAGCTTTATCACTATTAATCATTATTCAAATTCTAGATCCTAAGTTATGAGAAAGAAAAAAAAAACATAGGCTAGGGATATATCAAAGTGAAAGATTGTCCAAGTTAAGGTTACCCTCAATTTTGGCATAATTCTCCATAAAAGACAGCCCCACTATATATAATCCATCAAAATAAATTTGCTACGTATTAATACTAATAAAAATAGCTTCAGTGATAGTTAGTAACTAACTATCACATTATTTTATCGAAAGGTCTTAATCACTTAAGTATTTTTCAATAAACTAATCACTTAAGCTGCATTATTTTAATTGATAATAGTATAGATACAATCAATGTTAATCAAATTATTTTTGGGTATTATGGAGAACTTACTGTCTATACTCTACTATTTATCAATGTTTCAATTATAGATTTTGGTAAGATTTTTCCTATAAATAAAATCTATAAGTGCAATGCCTATACTTAAGTATTAAAAACAATATTATCTTATTTGACTAATTATATTGTATAATTGATTATAAGAACAATAATAAGAACATAAAAATAGCAATGCTGTGCTGATGTGGATTTTTTCTGCATTGTCAAAAATTAGAACTTTTGGGCCATAAGATTAATTCTTACTCTTAATCACATCCATTCATATTAAATTAATCAGTTCTGATAAAAAGAAGAAAAAAATAATTAAGAAAAATATAAACATTAATTATGGAAACATTAACTATTGCAACTTCTTTTTAGATTTAGATAGGTAGGGTTTTGAATACAAAAGGACAAAAGAAATAAATGAAAATAAATATAAACAAAAGTAAAAATATATAACTCAATTTTGAATTTGTTCTTAAAATAGACTGCATGATATTGGAAAATTCATAATAATTTGGGCGGTGATAGTTGCCATATTACTAGAAATTTTAATTTTCAATGGATTTATTCTAGCCAAATGTTCCCCCCTTTCCCTTCTCACCCGTTCATCATATTCTTCGCAACCAATTATTCATTATAATTTTGCTTCTTCCATTAATATTACATGTTGTAATTATTATTTTTCTTACTTCAGTTCTACTTTCATTCCTTATTACATAATTTATGATTGAATTATGATTCGCAATTTGATTATACGATTTCTATAAGGCATTTAATATGTGCATTTTTTCTTTGATATACTAAATTTAATTTATTTTTAAAATCAAACCCCTTCCCCCCTCCTTCCAAAAAAGGAAATCAAATATAAAATTGCAAAAGAAAACACCAAAATAAAATCAAAAGAAAATTAAAAAAATCCATCCAATTCACTTAGCATAATTGAATATTGAAGTAATTAAATTAGCAATACAACATCATGTAAATAAAAGTGGATGAATTTATTAATGTTGTGATTTCGCTATCCAAGATAACTATAATTAGATTATGCCTTTCATGATTTGAAGAAGGTAAGTAAAACTTTTTTAAAAATTAAACACTACACTACACACACACACACACACACACACACACACATATATATATATATATGTGTGTGTGTGTGTGTGTGTGTGTGTGTGTGTGTATATATATATATATATATATATAATAACAATCTTTACAAAACCCTAGAATGGTGCAACGAGAGTGATTTGTGGGATTTGGTGTAATCTTAACCATAAAAATTATCTATGTATTAAATCTAAGTCGTTGATTTTAAAGTTAAGATATCTCTTTATTTTATTTTTAAAAATCCCCTATGATTTCAGATATACATGATAAAAGATAGATGGTAATCCAATTATCTAGGAAAAATTAGGCAGTTATATTTATTCATTAGATCTAAATCGCAAATTTCAGTTTTTTTAAACCACCTTATTTAAGCAAAATACCCATTTATAATTTTTATTTCTTTTTAAAAAAATATTCATAATATCAGTTATATGTGATAAAGGACACGTGATAATTGTATTATCTAAAAAAAATTCAAGTAGTTACAAAAAGTGATAATCTTTTGAAAAACCTAACATGCTAGCTACAACTGGAGTTATTTACGGAATTTGATGTAATCTCAACCATAAAAACTAGTCATTATCAAATCTAAGCCTTCAATTTTGTATCTAATTTGTCTATCTATCTATACTATATTAATAACAATATTTGAAAAACGCTAAAATAGTAACACGAGAGTGATTTGCGGGACTTAGTCTAATTTTAGCCATAAATATTATCAGCTCATTAAATCTAAACTCTTGATTTAAAGTTAAAAAAAATATATAGTTTATAACTGTCGTCTACCTCTAAGCAAAATACTACTTTATTTTTATTTATTTATCTATCTATCTATCGATACTATTATAATAACAATCTTTACAAAATCCCAGAATAGTGCAATGAGAGTGATTTGCGTGATTTAGTGTAATCTTAGCCATAAAAATTATTTATGTATTAAACCTAAGCTATTGATTTTAAAGTTAGGATATCTCTTTATTTTATTTAAAAAATCCCCTACGATTTCATATATACATGATAAAAAATAGATAATAATCTAATTATCTCCAAAAAAATATGCAGTTATATTTATTTGTTCATTAAATCTAAACTGTAACTTTTAGTTTTTTAAAACCATTTATTAAGTAAAATGCCCATTTATAATTTTTATTTTTACCAAAAAAAAATTGTTCATAGTTTTAGTTATATTTGATAAAGGATACGTGATAATTGTATTATCTAAAAAAAATTCAAGCAGTTAAAAAAGTGATAATCTTTTGACAAACCTACAACGGAGGTGATTTACAGAATTTGATGTAATCTCAACCATAAAAATTAGTCATCTATTAAATGCAAGCCTTTAATTTTTTATCTAATCTGTCTATCTATCTACACTATACTAATAATAATATTTGAAAAACCCTAAAATACTAACACAAGAGTGATTTGTGGGATTTAGTGTAATCTTAGGCACAAATATTATCAGCTCATTAAATCTAAACTCTTGATTTTAAAGTTAAAAAAAGAGTTTATAACTGTCGTCTATCTCTAAGTAAAATACTGCTTTATTTTTATTTATCAATCTATCTATCTATACTATACTAATAGCAACATGAGAAAACCCTAAAATGCTATAACGAGAGTCATTTGCAGAATTTGATGCTATCTTAACCATTAAAATTATTTATGCATTAAATCTAAACCGTCGATTCTAAACTTAATATATCTCTTTATTTTTATTTTAAAAAAAATCCCCCATAGTTTTGGATATACATGATAAAAGATATATGATAATCAAATTATCTAGGAAAAAAATTAAGCATTTATATTTATTCATT
>JAKOGI010000946.1:192500-207500 GCA_029747015.1 Carnegiea gigantea
AAATACATTCTACGAAAAAAGAAGATCAACTTAAGGGATGGAATGAGCTTAAGAATTGCAAAATTTTAAGTTAAATTGGAAGAGAGAGGTATTCTAAATAATTGCTTGTCAACATCTACACACCAATCTTTGTATTATAAATGTAAAGATGAATTGGTGTTGAAAACTTTCCCTCCCCCATCCTAGCTACGTCGTGCAATCCTGCCTAAATTATGGGTAGTTTAAAATTGAAATATGAGATAATAGGCATTTGTTTTAAGGATAATTATGGGTAGTTTAGAAATATTGGTAAGTTTTTTTAATCAATAGATAGCTAGTTACAAATTTTACTTGAAATTGAAGTGATAAATGCTCTATGTTCACTCATCTATCATTTTCCCTCTCTCTCACACAGATAATCGCTCTTGTCCATCCACTTCACACCCTCTACAATCCTCTATTTAAACTCCCCCTGTTCCTGGGGGCAAGTAATAGCAATCAGAATGTCGGAATGGGTTTTACAAAAAGGGGTTAAATAGGGGTAAGATCACATCAGGAAAGCGGAAGAAGGTGGCATGAATGCCATAATCCTACAAAGAAGGGCGAGCTATCTCCAATAAGGAAGATGAAGTGAGGCTAGCGAATGGTGGTAAGAGGTCAAGTAGTAGTAACAACGCAATTTGCATAGTGGTGTCACTAGACAACAATAGGGAGTAGCACAATTCTTGGGCACAGTTCTAGGCTACTGTGAACATAAGCACGTCACATGCATGCAATTTAGGAGGGAAGAGAGAATTTTTTTTAATTTTTTAAATAAAATAAAAGCCTAGCTTAGTGGTTTTGATCATGGTTTTCTCTGTGTTTGCAATATTTGTAACAGGTTGAAATGTATAAAATCACTTTGTTGACTTTCTCTTCATCACTTACTATGATATGTTATGGTTGTTTTCATGAAAGACAAAAAAGGAAGCTTAGATATTAATATTATTTTAAATTTGAATTTATCAAATGTGGTTGTATTGAGCAAACTTATTTGTTGCCAAAAATAAGATTAAGATGAAGTCAAATGAGCAAGTTTTATGGAAAATATTGTAGAATATTTCAAGGAAAATATGTGGCAACTTATCCTACTTCTAGAAACCTGCCAACTAATGATTTTAGCCATTGAAGATAGTCAAAAGAAACATTGAGCAAGATCTGGAAATTCAACAAATATCAAGGGCTTGAAGATTATGATTCAAGGGCTTGAACTAATGGTCTTCCATAACAAGTTGCAACGCCTATTTCCAAGACATTGGCCATAAAAAGAGATTGATCTTGTAGCTGAAGGAAATCAAGAAAGAGCACTCATTGGCATACTCAAGCACACACTCTCTTGGCATTCTTGGAGCTTTGATTTGCTATTGATTTTTGTATTGTTCAAAGTAGTGTTTTAGGTGGGATTATAGAGTTCAAGGGTCAACTCTACCAAGCCTTGTTGAGGGTGTCAACTTGGGACTTGGAACTTAGAGTAGGTGTACTCTAGAGTTGTGTAATGATCCCTCCTAATAAAAATTCGGGTTAATCCTAGAGTTAGAGAACTCTAGGCAGGGATTAAGACTGTTGAGGCCTAACCTCATTAAAAATTCGCTTGTATTTTGTCCACACTTATTTTTCCGCATTTCATTTTCATTAATTTGTGATTTTGATCATCACCCTATTCACCCCCCCTCTAGGGTGATTTAGTAGCTTTTGTGCTATCAATTGGTATTAGAGCCAAGCCCACTGCATTTTGACTTTACCGTTAAGTTGGCAACGATCATGGTCGCTAGTGGAGAAGGCTATTATGATCAAGGTCGCTCTACTGTTAGACAAACTTTGTTTAGAGGTACTAACTTTTCATATTGGAAAATTTTGATGCAGATGTTTATCAAAACTGAAGATTATGAATTATGGAATATCGTGACAAAAGGGCCATACGTTCCGCAAATCACGATTGGTAGAAAAACCAATACGAAAACTGAAGATCAATACACCTAAGAAGACTTTGCAAGGCTGTCAAATAACTGTAAGGCCATGCATATATTATATTATGGATTAGATGTTAATGAGTACAATCATATTTGTGCATGTGAATCAGCCAAAGAAATATGGAACAAGTTGGTGGTGACGTATGAAGAGACAAGTCAACTGAGAGAGACAAAAATCAACATGTTCGTTCATCAATACGAGCTATTCAAAATGCAACTCGATGAAACGATCAAGAAGATGTTCACTAGATTCACTGACATAACCAACAATCTCAAGTCCCTTTGCAAAACCTACATCAATGAGGAGATGGTTAGGAAAATACTTCGGTGTCTTCCCAAAAATAACTGGGGTCCCAAGGTCACTGCAATTGAGGAAGCCCAAAATCTCAAGACACTAGCCTTGGATGATTTACTAGAAAAAAATCCTTACACACGAAATTCATCTTAAAGAAGACGAAGAGGAAAAAGAAACTCAATTCAAGAAAGGAGTAGCATTCAAAACAGGAAGTGAAGACGCCATTTCCTCAGAAGAAGAGGCAAGCGAAGAGGATGAAGATACTATGGCAACGATCGCTTAAGGATTGAAGAAAATGTTCAAATCAAAGAAATTTGATCCCAAGAAGTTATACAAAAAGGGATCATCATCAAGCAAAAATAAGAAGTTCTCAAAAGGTATGAAATTTCTAAACAACAAAAATGATTCTAACTTGGGTCGTTGTTTTGGTTGTGGTTTGTTAGGACATATTGTAAAAGATTGTCCAGTCTTGCAAATGAAAGCTGAAAAACATAAGCATAAAGCCAAGAAGGAATTCAGGAAAGCCATGATTGTCGCATGGAGTGATAGTGACTCTAGTGACAGTGACAAAGAAGAAGAAGTGGCAAACCTATGCCTTACGACGAATGACGTCCAAGAAACCGAACTTGAAATCTTGGATGAGGTAGACTATTATGACCTTCTTGAATATTCAAAGGATGAATTAGCCCAAGCATTAATCAGATGCATTTAGTGTAAATAAGAATATTTGTCCACAATAAAAACCTTTAAGAAGACCATTCATAATTTTCTCTCTGAAAAAGAAGTGTTACAGAGAGAATAATGACCTTCATCTAAAGATTAAACATCTTGGAAAAGAAAAGCAGGAAGTTCAATCCAAAAGTGGAGCCTTTGAAAAATTAGCTTTGAAATGCACCAAAGGCCAGGATAACTTGGACAAATTACTTGGTTCGCAAAGAATGTCCTTTAGTAAAGAAGGCATTGGCTACAATCCCTTAAACAAGAAGAAAGCATACAAAAACTTCTTTATTAAAGAGACATCCAAAAATAAATCGCACATCACATGTAATTATTGCTTGAAAAACGAACACATTTCTTACTCATGTCCACTAAGGAAGACAAACAACAAAATAATTCAAGTCTGGGTACCAAAAGGAACAAGACCAAAAAACATGATCAAAAACAACGTTAGACTCAAACTTGATGCCGTGGCGAGAAAGATTTGATTTATTGTCTTGACTAAAGGAGGATGATTAAATTATATTGTTGCATAAATTGAGGGGGAGCCCTCTCTAAGTACTAACTATAATCATCAGCTTTTGCAGGACAAGCCAATGAAATATTCATCACTATCAAGAAATTCAAGGCCTTTAAATTTCAGTCCAAGGCCTTGGACTGCAGGTAGAAGCTACACATCTTGAACATGACCACATCAAGGACTTGAACTTCACTTTTAAGGCCTTGACTATGAGTTATTAATACAAATAAATCAAATGGTTCAAACCCAATGGAAGGCAATCAGATATATTTCCTTCTAATTTGGGCGCGTGGATTTTTTTTAAAAATTTATCTCAAATCTTTATGATCTTGTCTAATTTCATTCCCGAAATCTTAATTGCCTTATTTCTTGGCTGGGAAATTATTTTGAGCAGCAAATGGATTAAACCAGGCACATGATTTTTGTTAATTTGAAAAACAACCTGCTATCTTTCACCCTTCTTTCCAAGTTCAAATTGATTTACTTTTTAACTGAACAACTATCTTGAGGCTTTCAATTGGCAAGAAATTTTCAGCTGGGTATTCAATTTTACGTCACATGCTTTCAATTAACTCATGCGTGCCCTCCTCCTTCTCTCTCCTCCTTCATTTAATCCCCCTTGGTCTCACCAATAAACCCTCACCTTCTTCAAACCTCTCTTTCTCTCCTTAATCACCATTACTGCCAGTATCGAAGACCTAAAGGACGATCATGCTAATTTAAGAAATTAGGTAGAACAAGTGCAGTCTGACATGGGGTTACTGGGCAGGAAGATGGATGAGATTATTCACTTGAGTAGCTTAGTTCACCATAGTGCCAAGCTTGCCCTTAAATTTAACTCTTTGGATCTGGATCAGGCCAGCACTTCTGTAGAACGCATCATCCAGTCCACATCTTCTCAGCTTCATTTCTCTTAGCTTGCTTTACTCTTTAAAACTCTATTTTAACTTTGGTTTTTAATCTATTCCACGTGTATGAACCAACATAGTTTTGATTTTCTCTTATTTTTGATGAAAGTCAAAGGGGGAGATTAATTTGGTCATTTTGGTCGTGCTTATGTTAAAATGCTACCATTCAGGCAATGTATCAGGTGATGTTACTTTTGTATTAATGCTTTTATATGTTTATCCCTTATTGCATATATGTGCTCTCATGAGAATATTAAGTTATGTTTGCTGGCATATGCAACTGACCTTGACATTAGTATTACCTCTATGTCATTTTTATGAGTGTTATGTTGAGGGGGAGTTATATGGATTAATTTTCCTATTTACATGTGCTAAAAAAAGGGGGGGCAAGTGAGCTATTTTGTGTATCTCAATTGCTTATATTTTATATATCATAACATCACTTGCTAACTCTATGCATAATCTTGATTATTTATTCTTAAAAGGGGAGTTAGTTTAATTTGAGATATGATCTTGAAATACTTCCATAGATATATGTTTTATTTGATATAATTTTTTCATAAATTAAGAGGGAATCCTCTCTGTTAGTACAATGCCATTATTGGATAATATGAAGGTGGTAAGTTCATGAATCACAAAAGTACATATTGATTTTTGGCATCCTCCTTCTTGCGCTACCTTTTTGATGAAATACAAAAAGGGGGAGAAAGATTATGGTAAGCTAATTTGGTTATTTGATGAATCCATGCATTAGTTTTGTCTTTCATTAAAAAGGGGGAGATTGTTAACTTTCTCTTCATCATGTAATATGATATGTTAAGGTTGTTTTGATGAAAGACAGAAAAGGAAGCTTAGATATTAATATTATTTTAAATTTGATTTTATCAAATATGGTTGTATTGAGCAAACTTATTTTGTTTCCAAAAATAAGATTAAGATGAAGTCAAATGAGCAAGTTTTATGGAAAATATTGTGGAATATTTCAAGGAAAATATGTGGCAACTTATCCTGCTTCTAGAAACCTGCCAACTAATGATTCTAGCCGTTGAAGACAATCAAAAGAGACGCTGAGCAAGATCTGGAAATTCAACAAATATCAAGGGCTTGAAGATTATGATTCAAGGGCTTGAACTAATGTTCTTCCATAACAAGTTGCAACGGCTATTTCCAAGACACTGGCTATAAAAAGGGATTGATCTTGCAGCAGAAGGAAATCAAGAAAGAGCACTCATTGGCATACTCAAGCACACATTCTCTTGGCATTCTTGGAGCTTTGATTTGCTATTGATTTTTGTATTATTCAAAGCAGTATTTTAGGTGGGATTATAGAGTTAAAGAGTCAACTCTACCAAGCCTTGTTGAGGGTGTTAACTTGGGACTTGGAACTTAGAGTAGGTATACTCTAGAGTTGTGTAATGATCCCTTCTAATAAAAATTCACGTTAATTCTAGAGTTAGGGACTCTAGGTGGAGATTAAGCCTGTTGAGGCCTAACCTCGTTAAAAATTCGCTTGTGTTTTGTCCATGCTTATTTTTCCACATTTCATTTTCATTAATTTGCGATTTTGATCATCACCCTACTCACCCCTCTCTAGGGTAATTTAGTAGCTTTTGCACTATCACACTTTTTGAGCATCATTTTCTTGTAAAAGAAAAACGAATGGGAAAGGATGACATAAATGCCTCTGAAGGCTTGGAAATTTTGTTATATTGGGAGCATGGGTGAATTTTCTTTGTACTGGTAGAGTTCTTGGTTATGCTTCTTTCTATTCAAACATATAGTGACAGCTTATATTTTTGTATGATGATATGATTCTGTTATTCTTTTTTGTTCCTTTTCATTTTATATATGCTTGATTAGACTTTCTTGTTTTTTAATAATTTCTTTGTTTTTCTAGATTAGGTTGCTTGAATCTCTCAAAATACCAAAAGATGGGGTGAAACACTAAAACAATTCTATTGGTAACTTTAATCAGTGAGTTTACAAGAGCTAAGTTTATAATACATTTTTCCTATCTGTAGGTGGGAAGTTAGAGTACAAAAGTTAAACAAGCCCTATGGTTGGATGACACTAAAAATGTCTTTCTCTTGGTTGGATTTTGTTTTCTTTTGGGAAAACAGGAGGGCAGACATCACTTTGGCCACATATTAGCAATATCGTTGAATTAAATTCTCTAATGTTGCAATTCGTACACTGTTATAATGTTTGATCTTTGCACCTTTGCTTTGTTTCTAATTTCTACTTACATTGAACAAATTTTACATAATTAATTATGTAATTTGCAATTGCCATTTTCTCCCATTCATTTTTTAGTCTCCTGATATACATCTTAATTAATTTTTCGCTCATGTTTTAGACAAAATATAATTTTCTTATCCTTTGTTAGACTAAATTCGTTAATGTGGGATGATAATTAATTTGTTAGCCTTAAAGCTCTTTCTTTGACTCGACAGCAAACAAATCTTAAGTAGAATGGAGCAATGCTAAATTTTCTTCAAATAATTTTTACTTTAAGATCTTCATCATTTTAATGAGATTATTAAGATTGCTTTGTTTTTAATCTTAGTACAAAATATGCATCTAATTTGTTTTTGAAAGAAATTATTGCAACGGTGAAAATTATTTCAAAAAGTTGAAACTTGAGAAAACAGATCAGTGAAGGTTTACCTTACAAAGGATCTTTGTCATGGTTAATTATAACTAAAAACAATACAAAATAGATATAATTTCGATGTGTTTCGATAATTAATTCCATATTTTTATTTATTTTCTATAATATGACACTTCACAAATAAAAATTATGCAATATATAAACTTAGTTGAGAAACTCTAAGTGTAACCTTATCATATATCCAACCAAAAAATATATATATAATACATCATAATATTATTTTTATTATTATTTTAATTGAGATACCTGCACAAATGCACGAGCACTAACTAGTTAATGTAATATTAACAATCAAAATATGATGACATGCAAACCACATAAATGCTTATGAACTATTTGAAAAAAGCTCATCAAGGAAGACGACAACAGTCATCTCTGTTGAAATAAATATTCATCTAGACACAAACAAGTTTTTAATTGGCTATCTGACACCTATTTTAAAATGACTTTACTCTAATTTCTTTCGATAAAAGAAGAGATTAGAGCATAATCAACAGCGTGCCAATTTTTTGGGTCACCAATAGGGGCCTACCACTACCGCATCAATTCTCTCTCCAACTTTTAGCTCACAATTCTCACTTTCTCCAATGCAAGGCTCACCACTTAGCTCACAAAATAAAATAATATCTAAGGACCCCACACCTAATCATATTTAGTTTGTTTAGTTTTTTTATTTTGGTTTGTTATTTAGTTTTATCATTGATGTGGAAAATAATTTGCACATAATAATTTAATAATACAAGTAATTAAAGACGCATAATTTTTTTTAAAAAAAACTTAGGAGTATGAATAAAAAAAATTACAATGCTTGAATCTAAAAATTACAATAGTTCAATGATTTAAAAAAAGATACATTGATTGACCCAAAAAAAAATTACAATTGGTACGTCAAAAATTAAAAAAAAAAATTACAATATGACGATCATTTAATTATCCTCTCTACCGCCGGCCTGAATTTCGTGTCCATATTTCCTCAATCAAGTCCACTCGGAGAGCTGTATGTGCGTCGGAATTGCGAACTTGGCATAACCATTGAAAGTACATCTCATAGCATGGATGGTGGGCGTGATTAACAATCGGCTCTGAGACAGTTCCCTCAACAACATCGTAGTCAAATGCAAGCCCATAATTATCCTGCTTATCCTCGACAATCATGTTATGGAGTATCACACATGCTTTCATAGTAATACCAATGTCTCTTTGATCCATTAGACGAGCGGGGCCACGTACAATGGCATATCAAGCTTATAACACACCGAAGGCTCATTCAACATCCTTCCTAACCGACTCTTGATGTTCTACGAAGAGTTTATTTTTTGGTCCTTGGGGAAGAGGGATAATTTTAACAAATGTCACCCACTTCGGATAAATTCTATCCATAAGATTATATCCTATATCATACTGATGCCCATTGACAGACATACTCACATTTAGGAGCCCGATCCTCATACAACTCTTGGAAAACTGGTGAGCGGTCAAGGACATTTATGTCACTGAGACTTCCAAGCAACCTGAAGAACGCAAGCTATATCAAAGGTCGTATGATGTAACGGCTTCAAGAATAATAGTTGAGACCTTATAAGTTTGCTTTTGAAATGATGCCTTCCAAGCCGTTGGACAATTCTTCCACTCCCAGTGCATGCAATCTATGCTTCTCAACATACCGAGAAAGTCACGGGTTTCAGCAACCTGTAGTAAGCGATCAACATCAGCTTGATTGGGTTTTCTCAAGTACTCTTCCCCGAAAACCTCAACGACGCATAAAGCGAATTTCTTCATGCATTCCATTGTAGTGCTCGCACCAATCTTCAAGTACTCATCAATGCAATCGGCCGCTACACCATAGGCAAGCATTCGTATAGCTGCGTTACACTTGGTTAATAGCATGAACCCATGCTTTCCGGCCGCATCGTACCTGACCTGAAAGTACTCTGAATGATCCACAATGCGAAGAAATAAGTGCCTCTGCATTCGAAATCTATGACGAAAATGATGATCATTGTACAATGAATTTTCGGCGAAGTAATCTTTGTATAAGCAGTTGTGGGCAGCCTCTCTATCCCTCTTAATAAATCTCTTATTTACCTGAGGCCTGGATGCCGAAGGCGTCAACTCTCTTGCTGCTTCCCTAAGTTGGAAAAGGGCCATCATTTCCTGTTGCACTTGTTGCTGATGTTGGAGAAAAGCGCCTATAACCATGATATCAGTATCTGATGAAGATAAGGAGGATGAGAAGGATGAATCTTCCTCACACGGCTGCTTCTCAACATTGAAATTATCCATAATAAATAGCCTCTGCAACATAATAATGTATAAGTGTTAAAGTATAGAAGAGTAATCATTTGATTAAACAACAATAGACATACCAATTTCATAAATTCATATCATAAGACGATTACACCAATTCATATTTAATATAATACATGGTAAAATAAAGTTACATAGACGATGTTCTAACTTCATCTGAGCAACATTGTTCTTGTAATCTATGTAATGATGGGGGAGAAGAGACATATTACTAAGATGATGATGATTGTCGTGATCTCCTTCTCATGATATCTGCTCTTCTTTGCTCATAATACGCCGCTTGTCTAGGAGTCATTATTGAGGTTTTAATCATTATTATTCTATCCTCTTGGACCCTCAACTTTTCTTCTCTCATCATCATCGTCTATGTTTTCTCTTCTTTTGCTAGTGTGATATAATCCTTGAACATTTCATTCATATCACTACTGTTATTGATTAAGTCCTACAATTTAGTTGTGACTAAATCAACGATAGTGGTATTTGCCTTTTGCTTTAGCTTTCTCTTCATTGCTTTTCTCCCCTCGGGTCTTTCACTCCTACCGGCACCTTCCTCTCCTGCCTCTTCAATGTTGGGATGGGACCTTTTGGAGGATCCTGACCCTACCTTTGGTGGTTCATATATAGCCCTCCATTTTGGTTGGTCCTTGAACTTATCGTACCAATACTCGAGATCAAACTTCTTCCCCGTATGTTCTTTATATAACTTATGCGCTGCCTCTAGAATCATAACCTCGTTACAGCCACTTTGGTTGATACGCTCAACCTCTAACATAATACCCGCCCATTTACTAATGAGGGGGGAGCCATTTAGTGTCTTCCAAGAACGTGACAAGGCTCCTCGTGGACGGTGGTCATTGAAATTGGATGCCACCCTAGCCTAAAGGCCAGACTTCTCTTTGCTGCTTTCCTCCCCTCGGGTCTTTCACTCCTACTGGCGCCTCCCTTTCCTACCTCTTCGATGTTAGGATGGGACCTTTTGGAGGATCCTGACCCTAACTTTGGTGGGTCACATATACCCATCCATTTTGGTTGGTCCTTGAACATCCCGTACCAATGCTCGAGATCAAACTTCTTCCCCGTCCGTTCTTTATATAACTTATGCGCTGCCTCCATAATCATAACCTCGTTCCAACCACTTTGGTTGATATGCTTAGCCTCTAACATAATACCCGCCCATTTACTAATGAGTGGGGAGCTATTCGGCGACTTCCAAGAATGTGGCGAGGCTCCTCATGGACGGTGGTCATTGACATTGGAGGCTTCCCTAACCCAGAAGCCGGACTTCTTCTGATCATTCTTGTCAATGACGTCCGTGCCTACATTAATCCGAGCACGTATTAGACATTGATCCTCTTCAACTATCTACTTCTTTGCATCGATACTTGCACCCCCTGTACTTCCTCCACATCCCCTTCAGTACTCGGGTCAATATCGGTCTCAGAGTTCCCTAACCTGACCATTGCCTCGGTTGGCATGGATGAAGGTGTAGAGTTGCTCCCGGTAGATAAGTAATTCAGGGTGGTATGTAGTAGACGATAGTAGGGAGGGTAATATACGTACTCACTGTGATGCACATTGTGGACGCTATTACGTGGTGGTGGTAATAAGGTGGATGATAGTTACGGAGGTTTTGACCTGAGCTATCACTTGGATTCCTCAAGTAGGGTTGTGGTGGGTAATATGGTTGATACATGTGTTGGTTGTAGTTAGGCAGTGGGTATGAGGGGTAAGACATGTGGGGATTAGTTGGGGTAATAGGTGTGGTATCATTCGTCCCAATTTGGGGTAAATCATCTCCCTCAAGTAAACTAATAAATGATGGGGAGATGTTAGGATCCACAATTGAGATAAAATTACAACCTATAAGCATATTAATCGTATTAATATTGTTATTTAATTAAAATATTAACGGATTTTATACATCTAACATGAAAACATAACAAATTTTAACTAACATATCACGACATTATTACTTATATAAAAACACAGTCAATTTTATGGCATGAAAGCATAATAAATTTTAACTAACACATTTCAAATTAATAAATAAAATGTTATAGAAAAACATATCATGACATGATTACTTATTCCATGATTCAATATCATATTCAATTTAATTTTACTTCTTTAATTTTACAAACATGTCAACACTTTAAAAAACTAAATTATTTTTAGTTTCATTACTTCAATTTCTACCTCCACATATTAAATTGTGTACATAATTTTGACCACTTGTATTTTATGATTGAAGTCATATTCATTTCACTTATGTCATCCATATTATATATAACCGCCTTATATTTTTATATATGTAACCATTAGTTTAATAATTCAATCAAGTCATATTCATTTTATGAGATTCTTATGATTGTATAATATATTAACTTATTTTATAAATATAACATGAAAATATAATAAATTTTAACTAATATGCCAAATATATTTAAATCTATTCATATTAATTATTTGAGACACTAACATATATACTATCGCATAACATAATTCTCCCATAATTTCCAAATGATTCATGCTAACATATTCCAATTCAATTATTTCCCTTCATTTTCTTTTCCAATTTGCAACACATTTCAAACTAATAAATACAATGTTATAAAAAACATATCATGACATGATTACTTATTTCATGATTCAATATCATATTCAATTTAATTTTACTTCTTTAATTTTACAAACATGTCAACAGTGTAAAAAGCTAAATTGCTTTTAGTTACATCACTTAAATCTCTATCTCCACATATTAAATTGTGTACATAATTTTGACCACTTGCATTTTATGATTGAATCATATTCATTTCACATATGTCATCCATATTATATATAACCATCTTATATTTTTATATATGTAAACATTAGTTTATTAATTCTTAATAAACTAATTAAGTCATATTCATTTTATGAGATTCATATGATTGTATAATATATTAACTTATATTATAAATATTACATGAAAATATAATAAATTTTAACTAATATGTTAAATACACATAAATTTAATCATACTAATTATTTTAGACACTAATTTTTTTCCCAATTTATAAAGCATTTCAAATTACTAAATGCAATGTTGTACAGAACCATATTAACATTCTTCATGGTTAACTATTATATTTATTTTAGTTTTACTTCTTCAATTTTACTAAGTTATCAAAACTTTCAATAACTAGATTATTTTTAGTAACATGACCTCAAACTTTACCTACACATATGAAATTGCCTAAACAAATTTAGTTTTTTGATTTTATGAAAAAACTCATAGTGGTTCTAATTATGACAAATACATTAACATATAACCATGTCATTTTTTATACATATAATCATGTCATATTAACATTCTTAATAAACTAATCAACTCATATTCATTTAATGACATTCATATGAACGTATAAAATATTCACATATTTTGATTACTAACATATAAACTACCACAAAATAAAAATAGTCAATATTTTAAATAAATTTCAAACTCACAATTTTGCTTCACTTCTTTCTTTATGGAGAGTACCTTCAACTTGTCTACAAAATAATAACAAAATATTAAAAATGTAATTACAAAATTTAACATTACAAAAGTAATTACATAATTGAAAAAAAAGAAATACTTACTTAATTGCTTCAAGAATTTGGATGAAATTACTCACAAATATAACAAGTTGCTCAGATTTTGGGAGAGAAAAATGTAATTTGTGTGCAGTAAATTCACCCAAAGAGAAGAGTATTTATAGCAAATATAATTCACAAAAAAAAATTAAAAATTCTTCATTTCCCAAAAGAGCCGTTGGGCAACGACTCTTTCCAATTTCCCCCAATGGCTCTTTCTAGTACCCTGCATCAGGTTTTTTCTTTTTAAAAAAAAAATCAAGCACAACAATAAAAAAAGCTACCACAACATCAAAATGGCCTCATTTTGTGCGCTACGTGACCAAAAAAAAAAGTAAAGGCGGGCCGCTCGATAAGCCCATCTTCCCATGCCTGTTGCTGCAACCTCACGGGTAGCCCATGCGCTCCCCCCCTTATTTCAGGCCCATGAGCGGTCCATTGAACCTATTCTTATGCAACCGGCTACACAGATAAAATAAACTCAAGGGATCCAACCCCCGCCCAAAAAAAAAAAAAAAAAAACTCAAGGGATCAAACGAACTCTAGAATTGGAAAATTTAGAGTAAAATTATGCAAATTATTCTATACAATTGGATAGACAACAAGCTTTGTTCATTCCAGTTTTTAGTACATTTAATTTAATATGCAACTAACCATGGCAAGTGGAAATTGTTCTCGTAGTTGGATTTTTCTTTGGCATCATGTAGCTTATTTGTTCGAACCCAACTAAGTGTAAGGCAGGTTTTTTTTCCCCCCTTTGTTCTTCTCATCTTCCTTTGTTTTTTGAAAAAAAAAAAGATTATTTAGAGGGTGTTTGTAACAACAGCTATGTGAGTAAAAATAGTTATTTAGGAGAGTTTTAGTTATTTTGATCAAGTCAAATAGCTAAAGAATATTTGGTAAATAGCTATTTGCAAGAGCTGTTTGGCTTCAAAAATCTTTTTTTAAAAAAGTATTCATTAATAGCCTTTTGGGAAGAGTTTGTTGTGGAAATGATATAATTGTCCAAAAGATAGACAAAATTAGACCACAAACTATTTAAAAGTAATTTATAGGTAAGGGCATCAATGAAACTTTACTAACATCTTTTTTTAGAAACAATTAGTTTTACTAAACACTTTTTCTGACAAGAGCTAATTCAAATAGCTAATACAAATGGCTAATAACTAACAACGGATACAAGCAGCTAACAACTAACAATTATTTACCAAACAGGGCCTTAGGTATTAATTAATTTATTTACACTTCATTTGCTTAAATTTTATTTATTATATTATTTATTCTATTCAACTAATTTATTTACTTAAATTTTTGTGTGTGTGTGTGTGTATAGGGGACTACTCAGGTAGGATGAACTACTCTGTGAGATGAGTAGGAATAGAGCATGGAGGTGCTATTAGTATCTAATCCAGAATTAATTACCAAATAGACTTCTAATGATTACTAAAACTAAAACTATTTATCATTAACTAATATTGTCAGCAAATACGTATATTATTATTTTTAATGAAAGTTTTATTTTTAATGAAAGTAAAGCTCAAATATATCAAAAGTAAACCTCTCATAACTATAATTGAGGATTGTTCATGGTCAACGAACGTGTTTTTAATGATTGACATAGCTAGATTATTTGGATACCACATATAATTCTAATGATCACTAAAACTGAAATTATTCATCACCAACTTTATTATAACAGAAATAGGTATGATGATTTTTCATGAAATAAAGCTAAAATTGCAACAATTAAAGCCCACCTAACTACAAATTGAGTGTATAGTTTGTGACAACAAATATATTTATAATGATCGCAATTGCCATTTCATGATCACGATACAAATGAAATATTTTATCACATATCAACGACAGAGATGATCGCCAAACATATATTACTCTTATGATTGGCAGGCGATAAGAAAATTTATTGATCACTAACCAAGATCATACACAAATACATATACTATAAACGTGATTTG
>JAKOGI010000946.1:212500-222500 GCA_029747015.1 Carnegiea gigantea
ACAAGTGTGGGATAAGGCCATTTTCAGCTGCTTGCTCCTGCCTTTTCTTATTTATCTTGCAGAGATTGAACAAAGCATTCAGAACCTTCAGAAACACAAAAATGTGTTAGAAATAGGGAAAAACTTATGTTTTTGAATGTATTCGAAACATAAACACTGGCATACAAGGAGTTTTGCTCCCACCTCATGATGAATCTGGGAAACAAGTGGCCCCTCCCTCAGCTCAAGGTTCGGGATAAGATGTTTGATTGCATCTGCCCTCTGAAGATTCTCTAGACAGTTAGGATCAGTTGACAAATGGTTGATGCACTTGAGCAACTGTGACAGGAAATATTAGAATTATAAGCCACAAGATGGCCCCGTCAGAAGCAGAACTCAGGGACGTCAGCTTGGTTGTATATGGTTTTATAAGCGACAAAAGTTCTCTCTCATCAAGCACTGAAATTAGCACCAGTAACAGTAAAAACTAGGCCAATGATATAGGTCTTACAATCTAAAACCACTGAATTATTGATTGTTACGATTAATTATCAGCTCAGAAAATACGTCAGCATATCCGACTGATATAAGAGATAATGTAATAGATCAACCCTGTATGCAAAAGGGGGATTATAGGTGTAACCTCGCCATTGAGGGAAAATTGCAGGCCATACGATGAGTTTATACAACCTACAACTCACTCAGCTATCAAACCCTGCCACTTTTCTATGATCCAACCTATCATACGTTTTTAGTAAAGGACTCCATCATTGTCATAAAACAATAGGTATGATTAACATTTTACGATTTTCATCATTATAGATAGATCACACTAGCAAGATAACAATGTGGAAGAATAAAGCAATTATGTATACCTTCAGAAGAATAGGAGGTTCCACTCTGTTGAACATACGAAAAAGAAGAGTAAGCAAGCTTTGACTACACATGTATGATTTCACTACGCTGTCTGCTTGGGCGAACGCAAGAAGAAGCTCTGCTACCTTTTCAAGATACTCCTTGGCCACATCAGCATTCACTGAAACCATATGCGAAAGATGCCCAGATGACGCTGCACTTCCCGTTCTAGCATTTAAAACACCTGAACCTGACAGTACAACTGACATCCTTGGAGACCCAAGCCCAGATATTGGGGTAACTAGATCATCATTAGAAGATTCAGCCTTCTTTAGTGCTGCTTTGTGCGAAATTCTTGGTGATGTGTCGCTACTCCTATTGTCCCTTCTACGTCCAGAGACCTCTGCAGAGAAAGAGAAGAAAATCTTCACCGCCCAATGAAGCTTCATAAATGGCTAGCTACTAGGATAAATTTGTCCTCTTGCAAGTTGCAACCCACCGCAAAAAAGAATGCTTAGGCTAGAGTTCCTAAAAAGACCTCCAACTACAAGCAACCAGGCCATTGACACTGTTCAGGAAACCTTACCAGTAGGAAACAAGACAAAGCAAAGTGTCAATTTCATCATTTAACATGCCTTACAACCATTGTACTGACATAACTCTTCTAATATTGATCCATGATATGGTACCTTCAGGGACATATAGTCCCTGGTTGCCAATCTCAAAGTCTCAGAGAGAAAGACCATGTCAAGGATTAATAAAGACTTAGAATTGTCTCCTTTCTTTAGTGTTGCTTCTTATAGTCGTTACATCTACTCAACTGATCTTATATGCACTTGCTTCTTTAGTTAGTATTTGCATTTTTTCCTTGATAGTCTCTTGAGTTCACTGGCTTCTTATGTCCACCACCAAGCGCTGGCTATTATTTATTTCTATTCATTTCTAACATCTTTTCTTTTGCTGTAAATGTTTTCAAATATGGGAATATTTTTAAAGTCTTTTTGTGTCTCAACACAGCCTCCTACTAATTAGGGGCAAAAGACTATGTACATCTAGATATCCCAAAAACCATCCAAGCGGGACCTACGTTGGCTGTTTCTTCTTTTTCTCTTCCGGATCACTTCTTCCAAAACTCTACATGCATCCACAGAGAGAAAAAGAGAGGGAGAGAGTACCTGCATATTCTGCCATCAGATAATCTAGTCCCCCATTTGTCTTTTTGTCACTTGATCCATGCAACAAACGCCGTGCACTGTCGTGTCTCTCAATGTTGGCTAAATGTCGGACATCTACCTGACTGGAGAAATTTCTGGAAAGACGTTCCTTTTCCAGCAAGCTAAGAGGCCTAACTTGATCTTGTTGATTCGGAACACCTTCTGCAGATCTTCGAGACCAGTCTGCAGAATGTCTATCCATGGAACTAGCCATTCGCTGCAATCTATGATCTAGTTCAGCTAGGGTGGCCTCTTTAACCACATTCACAAATTTTTCTGCGGGATCTGTTAGCCTAGAACTAGCTGAAGATTCAATGACTGCATGTCTTGATTCAGGCCTATCTGCATCTGAAAATGGCTCAGACTAAGATTGTGGTGCAACTTGCCTCATAAAATATGTCTGAAAGAAATAGAAATACAAACCAGTTGATGAAGAGCGATCAAATATTGGTCTTGACATAGGATCAAGCTGGTCTGGACCAGAACAAGTTGCAGTGAGAGCAGAGTGGCTAAGATCTAGTTGACCTGAAAATGTCCGTGAAACTGAACCATCTGGAAGAAATCCACCACTACCAATTACGGAAGCAAGTTGAGTTGCTTCGTTCAAGCTATGAATTGTATTGATTAGCCTTGGTAAAATGCCATTTTTGGCAGCAATTCGGCAGAAGTCATTTCTTGGTGTTGACCGCTGGAGCTTGAACACCTGCCACATGCCATCGATAGCTAGATGAACCATTTCCCTGGACAGAAATGACTTTTCTCTTAAGATGAGGAGATTTCATTCAGAAAACAACAGGTAAATAGATTTGGACAGAGAAAAAGGTATCCTCCCACAGAAGGGGGGGGGGTATAAAATAAAGCATCTCTAATGAAGAATTTTATGAGCAGCAGACGACGGGACATTGCATTTGTTGAATTAGCAACAAAACCGCTCGGGGGGGTGGGGGGGAAGCCATGGAGGTCAAGTGCAAAACGCTCTCGCCTAAGGCGCCAAAGGGTTTTCTTTTTCACCCCTGGCCCTTCCAGAAAATGCATTGACTATCTGACAGTTACTGCCTATCATGGATAAGATCCACAAAATCTAAATGAACAATGCAATATAGTCCACTTCTATGAGAAAAAACAGCTGAATAATAGAGTCAAAAATCCTCCCATTAATCAGCCTAAAATTGCTCGCCACATCAACTTTTCAGCATATATTCAGTCAATATGAGTTTTCCTCATCCAAACAAATGTCTTGAGGGAATGAGAACATTGAGAAGTATAATTTGGCATTGCTACAGAAAAAGTAGCAGATATGCTTGATGTAGGACATTTTCCAAAAGTGAACACAACTATGCAAAAACTGCATAGATAAATAGTCTGGACTCTAGGAGTCTAATCCTGATTTTGATGATGACAGGCAATGTGAATGGTTCAATTTTTTATTAATTTTCTTACAAATTTTTGGACATAAATATTGAGCTTATTACATATTTATTTGATAATAATGTTTTAACCCTGCCGAGTCCCTAGTGTCTTAGTCTTTCTTCTAAAATGAAACCTTAATTATCTCTCCGTATTTGTAATGTGGCTAATATGCCTTGCAAGTTCAAGTATCTTTTAAGATTAAAACTTGAATATGAAAGGATTGCCCCAAAATACAGAAAGGAAGAATAATGGCATCATTCTCAGCATTGGCATCAAGCAGCTCTAACATTGCTGAGAATCAATAGCTAAACCAAATAATTCTCACATACAAAGTGCAAAGGTATTCAAAACATTGAAATAGAAGCAGAGGATTGAATAGTGAGCAAATCTACGCTCAGCATGACAACCCCACAGAATGAGAAGATGGAATTGTAGTCAAGCCTGAAATGAGGTCAGCATTTACATTCTTCTATCGGTATAAATACCTTTGAAGCTGCCATGAAGCAGAGAATCATCAAAGCACAAAATTGAAAAGCTTGGCTAATTGAGCTTACATTTTCTTATTATCGTTTTATTTTCTTTGCATTGGGCTGGGTTGACTAACAGAGAGGGTTCACCATCCAACTACAGTTCTGGGTCAATTCGGACGTTGGAACATCCAGAGCTGTAGAGTTAACTCATGGATGTACAATTAGGGAATCATATTGTAATCAACCAACCGCAATAAAGAAGAAGGCTTGCATCCCAAGATGGTTTTAAGCAAAGACCAGGCAAGAAATCAGTGACAAATTGCTTGTGTTTTTGTCCACTCTATATTTTCTGCATCTCTTACTTCGAATAATTTTGCAATTTTATTAGTCCCCCCCCCCCCCCAAAGAATGAATTTCTGACCCTTTTAGACCAGCAGAGAGATACAGACACAGACACAGACAGTGACAGACAGAGTGAGCGAGCGAGAGAGATAGAGAGAGAGAGAGAGAGAGCGAGAGACAGAGGACAAGGGGAAATGAAAAAAGGGGGAAGGGAAGAAATTACAACAGAGATTGGGACAACGGGACATAAACTAGAGTTAGAGAAAAAATCAAAGAGGAGAGACCTGAAGTTGAAAGTTCCAACAAAGAACTTTAATTATAATTTCAACCATCAAAAGCTGCGGAGGCGGCTTTGGATATCTAGAAGCGTAAAGCAATGTTACATAAACAGAAGACGTCCAATCAAGGTTTTGGCCATATTATAAAGGGTATAGTTTAGCATCCATAGGTTGATCCTATAGAAAGAAATAATATCTAGAGCATGGAAGAACATAGGTATACTTCCCTAAGACATCAATGTGCCTGCAAAAATTAACAAGGATGCAAAATCTTTGTTAGCATACCTGCACTTCGCATAGTCAGGCTCCAAAAAGCCCACCAAAACTGGTATTCCACGGCAAGCAATGAACATCTGCAATGTTACAGAACTGTATAGAGGAATCAGAATCACTAGAAAGAGATAAAATACTAGACAAATTAACATACAGCAGAACACAAACACAAATAAACTAAACCGCGAGAAACAAGGTAGTTACACCCCACCCAAAAAGAAAGCTGCTGGGTCTATACAATTTCTAGGTATCTATTCAAGGAGTCAATTGCAGATCTTTACAGGCGGTAGTACTTCCTACTTAAAACATATATGCATGAGTAATCTCTAAGTCTGTGTCACTATCTTAAATGAAAGTCCCCCCTCCAGACGACTCAAGACTTAATAGGTTTCCACAACAATAACGCAAAGATAATTCACCAACTCACATAGTGAACTTTCATACTTATAGGAAAGGAAGCAATAAAAGATGTCTTCAAAGAACATCAGAAAGGGAGCAGCAAGTCCATCTTTTCCCAGCTTCACAAGGGCGGACTATGGGGCAATACCATTCAGAAGACTCAGACTTAACCCAAGCCAAAAAATGAAAAATAGAAGCCATTTATTTGTTACGATTTTTCTTTCCTTCTCTTTTATATAGGGGACAGATAGGAGGAAAGATTGATCAAGCAGAGATGAAAACGGAAATGCATGAAGAACGGCTAGTGTAGATGCCCCCTTTGGCTCCATGTGGGTAAGTAAATTTCTACATGGTGTTACTCATGAGAAGTCTAGATTAATAGAAGGCGGTTTCTCAACCACAGTGAAAAAAGTAAAAACGGGAATTATGGGGTTTATATTCTATTAAAAGAATGTACCAATAAAGAATACATAAAAAGGGAAAATAGTCATAGCAGTACCAATAATAATCATAGAAAGACAAACTTTGCCTTTCAACACTAATTGTGCTGTGGCTCTCGCTTTATCTTCTGTTGCTTTACAAATAACTACAGGAGTTCACAGTTTGAAAGGTTTTCTGTTAAAAGTACGTATCTTAAGCTCGCATTTTAAGCATGGAGAGAAAATACACCTTGACAGGCAAAGCTGCTGGAGAAAATATGCTGCTTCCATTCGGAGTTCACGAGGACGATCAGCAGCAGCAAAACTCATGACCAGGGGAATCTGTGTCATAGTACAGTAGTGAGTAAAACTGTATTCACACAGAAAAAGACAATGCAGAACATCCCAAGTCCAAACATGAAAAATCTGCATTAATTCATCATAGCTAGTTGACAGAAAAAGAGCACACTGAAGCATATCAATCACCCTCCGAAATGATCATTTCAGGTGAACTTTGACTTGTAAGTCTTGTATACCCCAAACACCTAGGAGGCAAGAATCTCAAGGTATGGATTGGGATTTGGATTTAGATAAAGTTAGAATTGTCTGATGCTCCAACAATCAGCAGCTGTTAATATTTTGAAGACACAAGTACGAAACAATATTACTAAACATATCATGGAGCACCCACCATGCCAACAAGACAAGCATTCTCCTGAAAATCAGTGTTATCTTTGATTATCTGATTTATCACTTGTAAGACAGAGCATATAACCTGCAACCATATGTAAAGCTTATATTATAAGTTGCACCCAAACATGCTTAGCAGATTAAGTGCCACCACCAACAGAACGAAGCATATAAAATGTTTTCATACACGAGGCTTCGGAACTTCAAGTAATTCCACAAGCGGAAGTAAGCCATGCTGTGTGACAAAAACAATTTTCTGCTCGGTACGCTGATGAAAGAATCCAATAAGTTTCTGACATGAATTGATAACCACATCCTCTGGTTCCTCAGGCCTTAGAGACCCAACTAATCTGCTAAACTCAACAGCCTGACAGGAGAAACATTACGGCAATTAGTGAAACAGCTCACAAGAATACCACACAATTCCCTAGAAGACATACAAATGGCAATACAGAAAATTAAGTTGAACAAAACATATAAACAACAGTATCTGTGCCAACACAGCTTACAATTCACAAGCCATACCCACATATTAATCTTATATACCTTGAAGTATTTTCAGAAAGCCTAATCACCAGACAGATATTCATATAAAACAAAGGTAACCAGATTCAGACTAATGACAGAACCAGCTAACAATGGACTGACCAATCAGATTGGTTAGATCAGGTCTGTCGCCTGCACTTCACAAATTAAGGGATATCTTATGACACATATATCTAGGACTTCAGCAAATTTTTAGGACTTCTAATAAGCAGTGTAATATGTAACTCAGCCCTGAATTTCTATTAGTTCAAAAGAACTAATATCATACCAAATACTTTTTCTTTATCAGTAATATTGTACTAAATATTTTATGATTTTATCAAATAGAAGCATCAACTTCTCTTTCAATCAAATATATTATGGCCTGTAGGACACAAGTGAAGAAATAACCAAAAGAAGAAATGCATAGGGTTAGCGTGCACATACTAGCTTAGGCTACAGACAGCAGGAGCATGTAACCATTTTTTTTTTTTTTTTGGGGGGGGTTGGGAGGGTGGTGAGAGAGCCCTGCCCATAGTCGCAAGGCAAGAGAGCATATTAAAAAGCAACCAGCAAACATTGGTTGCAGTGATGCTAAAGGGAGAATGGTGAATGTAAGAACTGAAAACATGAGTTACATGCTCGATTACTGGCTACCACACATCTGCAGTTTTTTGTGCTTTTAACGAATTGAGAAGAAGACAGTTGACAGCGTTTTCCCCAGTGGGACTAGTTTTTCTGAGATTATTGTGTAGACAACCCAACGGGTCCTTCCACACCCGTGACAATGGTCTTGGTGCCCGACTGAACCACTCTCCAGTCCATAGTTACCTCCCTTGGACAGAATAATGGGCTCAATCTTAATTCACATAAAAACAGAACGTAAATGTGCAAGTGTGAAGGCCATTGCCCAATAAAAGAGCATGGTTGAAGAAGGGGTAGCATAATTGGGAAAGTAAACACAACCACTTCTTCCGCCAGATCGCACTAAAATTGTAAGTTGACCGAGACTATTAATGTGAGCTCACCAAACTGACCTCGAGAAGTGGAGGATGCATCATTTCCCTCAATAAAAGTTTTGCAAAGATTATGCTATTTTCATAAGGACGACGCAATTCCCAAGTACATTGAACATGGAGAAACAATTACAAACAAAAGTTAAACTCTAGAAGAGAGTCTACATACTGAAGAGGTGAAGGCCCATTTCCTTAAAAACCTGTTGACAAATTTCAAACACATAAGAATTTCAGTTGCGACCGACTAATAATGGGGAGAAAAAAAGTGGGGAGAGAGCCTGGAACAACGTATGAAATTTACCAAATTGCTGGTCTATATTCTGTGACTATCCTCCTTCAATGCGTTTATCATAACACGAAGTTGCTGCCTCCATTTGCTTGCCTCATTCCGTTCCCATTTTCTTTGTGGCAATAGCATCTCCCTCAACCTTGTTGCCAAGTTTTCCAGGCTTAGGTGCTGCCAGCACTGGGGCTGGAACATGGAGGTTGAGGCAGACTCAGAAGTTTTAGCGCGAGCCTGCTGTGCCTTTATCAAGTGGATGAAATAAGTTCCTCCAAAGATGCATCATCAGGTATCACTGAATTTACTGTTTCCACTTCCCACAGAAATAATACCTTATTCACAGCCTTGCATGGAAATTGCACAACGATGTTAGTGTTTTTTTAAATATGGAAACAATCGGATAGCAGTGCTTCATCTCTTATATTCTCCAAATGATAAGAATGGGAATCCAGTTCAAAAGGTTTGACCAATCAGTGAATAGTGTTTCATCAGTAAAACCTGTGGCTGGCATTCAACCATCAGTAGACCTTTTGATACCACATTTACAACAGAAGTGCATGTCACTTAAAAATTCCTATTTATACGAAACGGGGAGGAAAGGATGAAACACTGAAATCATGTGTAGGGAATAACACACAGAAAAGAGAGACAAAGAGAGCGGACAGTGAGATGAGAACCGCATATAGCATGCATTATTTATCCAAGAATCTGAAAAATAAGAATTAAACTCTAATTAAAAAACTCGCATGGAAAAGTCCCGATCTCAGGAACAATAATACTGAATAAGTAGAAGAGTAAGACTGAATGCTCTTCACTCAACTGAGAAAAGGCAGAGCTGAGGAGGAACATAGACCGAACCATGAGTAAGCAAAGTACCAGCTGAAGTCGTGAAATGAGATTCTGATAGACAAATTTCAAAATGTGTGGCTGTTCCGCAACAAAACAGCCGCCATGTGAAAGTGTTTTTAAGTGAAAAACGCGAGTTTTCACCCCGCACAACAACGGGATTGAGGAGTGATGCCAGATTAGAGCGCTTTTTCAGTATCCGTGAGACAGACCGCAATTTTCAATTCTTGGGCTATGGACTATCATATATGTATTAGTTAGCCACGGTATCCAGTTAGATTATCATGATAACGAGCACTGCAGTAAAGTACAACAATGAAAGAACTGAACCTTTTGAATATTCTCTTTCTCTCATGACTTCTTGGTCTCACAACTATAGATTCACTTTAGTAAGGAGGCTTCCTTGCCTTCACCTTTTGCAGATCAGTATCCTCCTTTTTCTTAGACGTTGGGGATCGAACGTCCCCCATGTTTCCCAATACTTCATCATGGTCAACCACTATGCCCTTGTTCATGGAGCTGTTCAGATCCACAGAAACACCATCTGAACAAGGCGAGAGGCCGCCGAAAGTAGTGGACTCAACACACTTTTTCTCATGGGTATCAACTTTTTGAAATCTTGCTGTGACAGCACATCTCCCTGAATTTCCCACTTTTTTCTCCACCATATTACTTCCCAAAGCATTATTTTGCCAGCATCACTGCCGTCTTTTGACAATTCCTCCCTTCTAGAGCTCTCATTTGAATAAACTCATATAAAACAAAAAACAGAAAAAGAGAGAGAACTCAACAGATTCTGGAACCGGTTTTTATAAATATCAATGAATGAGGCTTTTTCATCCACAACACCATTTAGGCAGCTTGTCAAGAAAGGACCAGTTGGTTCAATTTCTTCTTTTTTTTTTTTTTTTTGGGTTTGGCTTTTGCATTTGCATACATAACACATTTTTAAAAAAACAAAAAAAAAAAACCAAGCAACTTGGGGGGTGATATGACTGAGC
>JAKOGI010000946.1:227500-307500 GCA_029747015.1 Carnegiea gigantea
AAGATTCATTATTTCATATATTCATAACTATATACAAAAGGTCAAAAACTATCTCATGCATTGCACGGAGAAAGCATACTAGTTGAATATTAAATTATATACTGATCCTCAGTATCTTTTGATATTAAAATGTTTTCAATAAGTTTCTATATATTACACAAAGGAATTTCAAGTCACTACACTCATCAAAGTTCAGCACAGTTAAGACCCAGGTTATACCCAATTGAATAGAGGTCAACTCTAATCAGGGCCAGCACAAATGCTTCCTAAGCTGAGCTCTGTCTCTGTGTGCGTGCGTGTGTGTGTGTGTACACATCTACATTCAGCAAGGTCCAGCAAATAAACTTACTTTATCCACAGTCAATCTTTCAGCAGCACTTTGGTCGTCTATGTCATACAGTTCTGCATCTATCAAAGCATCTTCTTGTGTGCCCCTGCAATAAAATTAAATCATTTGCTACTGCTCTGCATGCAATACAATAAAAACAGAGTTCTGTAAGATATCCATAAACCAAACTATAACTCATAGTAGCTGGCCTAACCACCTGAATGGCGATTGTCATTGTTTTCAAATATAGTAGACAATAAAAAATAACCATGAGACATTATAAAAAATAACCGTGAAACATCACAGCCCTATCATTCAAGTGGGCACTTCAACAAGAAAATGTAAGAAAAATTATACCATTGTGACGATAGAACAGTCATCAGAAGGTGCAGGCAATAGTGTATTATTACCCCTCCAACAGCACAAAATCACCTACAGGGTTCATCTTGATGCTTCCAAGATAAGCAAGACATTAAACTGACACGAGAAATAGAGATGCAAGTACAATTTAGCAGGATTATCCATTAAATTGTATTCAATAGTACAGCTGACAACGTTCAAACTAACCCCGTCTCTCTTCATTATACAATTACAGCTAAGGGAGATAAATCTGGAACTAAAGAAGTTTACCCTTTTAAACAGAGGCACAAGAAACCCAGAGCAATTTAATCGAAGGGTCATCTTCATTTCTATAAATGTTATAGAGCAATTTCGCCCACCAGATCTCTTAAAGAGCTTCCAAACAAACAAAAAATGATTTAGAGTCCGAACTGACATTCTTGTCAGCATATCTTTGACAGCCTGTGATCATTAAAAAGTAGAAACTTCATAGTTCTCTCCTTGACAGCATATCTTTGATAGCCTGTGATCATTAATAAGTAGACCTATGGTCTTCAAGTTCCATAATGAGTTTCACCTTTTGATTTATGGTGATATGTGTCCTGCAATTATGGATTAGAGGTGCTAACCCTAGAATTCACTGGACATTTTGTTTTTAATCTATCAAGTTTCTCTCACCAAACTGACAAATGGAAATCCATCATACTGTATTCCAGGAACATCAATTTTGTAAGGCTTCTGCTCCTCACTATAGTAAGTGTGACATTAGAAACATTTTAAAGATTCGACTCTCATAAAAACATATGAATCCAACGTAATTGCTTTTTTTCCAAGCAAGTTACTAGACTATTCCCTCTCTAACTCCAATAATCAACATGATCCCATGGAAACAAAGCATAAACACTTGACAGGCCATAAGAGAACAGAGAAGAATTCATGCATGAATCTTATCCTGAGGGCATGTTGATTTTAATCTTGCCATCCTTTTGTACATGGGTGGCAGCTACTACAGCAGACATTAAGATATGTTTAGTCAATTGTTGACCCATGCAGTCAATGGGCATGCCAAGTGATTTGGGGGCCCATAATCATTTCATACAAAAATGGCAGGGGCTAAAAAAGTAAGCATAAGGTCAAGGTTACAAAATTTAAGCCAAAACCCACAAGGGATTACATATCAAATTGTCAGTATCTCCAAGATAAACTCTTAATAGAATCTGAAAGCAAGTGGAGGAATGCACTTAGCTTTACCTCATTGAACCACTTAGCGGGAGGGATGGTTGCAAAGTGCGCCTGTAATTCTGTATCCAAGGATGGGAAAGCAATGTCTTGGCATCAGGCCTTTGCCTGGCATCCTGAAACAAACTATGGGCATCATATTCATAGAGGCAAAGCAACTTCTAAGAGTAGATTACAAGCATTAAACATGTTTAAATACCAGGAGATATGGCCAAAGTATCTCTCATTTCTCTGCTTGTTTTCTTTGCTCCCCACCAAGGCACTAATGGAATTTTCTTGTCATGAATCGTATATGATAGCTTAACTACTGACTAATGAGTATCTAACACGTTATCTCTTTTGGATAAAATGTGACTGTGTTACCAGTACATAAGTATCTCAATGATTTAATATAGGGGAAAATGGGATCCAAACTGTTCAAACCCCCCCCCCACCCAAAAAAAAAACAAAAACAAAAAAGCCAAAACAAAAGGATATAACCAAATAGCCATAACTTCCCAAAGCATATGAACAATAAAGACATAACTCAGATTAATCAGCTGAAAGATAACAAATGGATAGCCAGAAGCATTGCCAATCAGTGCCCAATCAATGGAGGAAGTTGAGTGGTCAATCCCACAAATCAGGCACAAATCTTCTCTGCAGTCTATACCTGTGTGCTGGGGGGTTGTAGCTTGAAAAAATGGAAATAATCAATAGAACAACTAAAAGATCAACCCCACACCTTAGACGCAATTTCTATGTAGCATAGTTCACACAGTCAGTTATAGAAAGCTAACTATCCTCTAGCAAACCAAAATCCAAAACTGGAAATATTAAGGACCATCTGAAAAGAATTAGTTGGGCTCTGTTTTGATTGAAGACTGTTAGAAATGAAGTTGCGATGAGATGCAGCTATCATCAAAGCTTGACGATAATGTCACAAGAAATCCTAGCATCACGCCTACACATCACCAAACCTTTTGCAAATTTAGAAGCAACCTTTTTCTCATTTTATCATAATTTATAAGTTAGAACAACACCGAGGGAATGTCGCTCACAGACAACAAACAAAAACAAAGATAATCCGGCAGTGAAGCTTCGAATAATATTGTTGGCACAATCCAAAAATATTTAATTGATACCCACGATGAAGGTTTTGACTCCAAATTCCAAAAGTCAGACATCTGTAAGCAAGAGCTAGTAAGACAAGGCTTTACCCTTAAGAATCCACCAATTCTCCTTCCAAGTACTCCATCAAATACACATGCACTCCAAAAGCCCTACTCTTCTTCATTCTTGTTTCCATGCCACCAAGGCATTTGATAATCCTCAGTTGAACCAAACTAAAGCCCATAGAGGAAAAAGACACATCACATTTAAGTAAACAACTAACAATGAACAAGAAGGTAATCAGAATATTCCGATTCCTCTATGAATATATTATGCCTACTTGTTCAGTTAAATTTTCTACTTTTGAGCATATCCTTAATAGGACTCTATCTTGTCGTGACCCAGACAAAGAGAAAACACCTTGTGGGAACTGGGAAGTTAGACTTTCAAATGCCCTCGGCACTTGGCAGGAATGTTAGCACAGCTGCAACCTTCAAACAGCTTACCGCAGAAACTCTCACTAGAAAAGGATCGGTTGAATCATCGGACCAAAAAATAAAATCCTACAACATTAGTGTTGGCGAGAAAACTAAACAGAGTACAACAGCCTTCCTCTTCCTAACCATTTTTACCTCTCCAAAACATTACCTGTAAAGCTTCTAACCACCATCCCAACCCATAAATTCTTGCTCCTTTTGCATGCTTTAAGCATTCCATCGTGAAAATTTCGAAATTGAACCCTTTAGATAAATCCCCAAACCACACATCATGCAGGACCCTGGAAAAAGGCAAAGTTAACGATATGTGGACATCTCTCTCTCTCTTAAAAAGTTGGGAAGGTTTATAGGATGCTAGCTGTGCATCCACATTTCGATCATTACATATATATATAGATATATATATAGATATATATATATATATATATGCATATATAATATTGCTTTTTCCTTTTCCAAGGAAAAAATTTGGGAAGGGATTGCTTTTAACACACTTCTTTTTTCTTTTCTTCTAAAGGTGGACAGAAACTTTTAACGTTAGCGAAGATGGATTTGTAACTCGGGCTTTCATTCTTTCTCGCAAGAAAAGGGTATTTAGCTAGCGAAGTACATGTACTAGGAGTCCGTAATTGCTCCAATTATCATTTCAGATCTCACACAACGATGTGATAGTACTTGTTAAGTGAACCAGCACAATCTCATGATAAACCATAAACGCAAAAGCAAACAATTAAAGCTATGTCAACCCCCCCCCCCCCAAAAAAAAAATTTAGGAGGAAAAACTAAAGAAAATAAAAGGGAAAGAAATAATAAAGGAATGGTATCTATGTTGTGGAAGAAGCTGCAGGAGCTAACAAACAGCAGATAAGGAATCCTGACTATATGTTCTTTTAATTGGCAATCAATTCAAGTTTGTTCCACACACAAAAATGCAGTAGGACAAATGAGAAAAAGGGCAGACCTAGAAGTAAACTCCTGACTCTACATAAAAATATGTTCACCAACTATATAAACCGAAACATCTTAGAATTCTACCTTCTTAAAACATTGCTGCAGGAAATCTGTAATATCATCAGACAGGCCATCTGGAATTGGAGGGTGCTCATCCTGAAAACCAGGAATGGAAAATTTAAAAAATATATATAGCATTTCATTAGATAAAGTAAAGATCAGAAATCATTTTGAATTTTTCTGACCTAGGAAGTTTAACTTTATTGCTACTTTGAATAAAAAGGGAAAGTGGCAAAAGAGTGGCCCTGGGGAAATAATTATTACACAGAAGAGAAACAAAAGGGAAGGAAAGAAAGACTTTGACAAGATGTAACAATCATCTTGAGAAATCCCTAACAGTCCACTGATATGACTTTAACCTGACTGTGAACTTCTTTCTTGCCACCAGAGGGTAAGTGCTTCAAAGAGCTAGCAACTTATAAAGCTAACATACAAGACCATGTAGCACTTTCAGAGGACAATAATTAAACAGTATTCCAGGAAGCAAATATAGTCCCCCAAAGATTACAAGGTACGATATACTTTTAACTTATGCACCACTAAATGTCTATGGCTAATAAAACAAGGACCTCAAAAAGAACAACAAAACAAGTATTATTCCTGTGTAAGCCACAATGAATTGTTTATAACAACACTTAAAGGAAGAACAGAACATATTTGTCAATCTCGATATGTATGTTTGCTGTCTCTATCGGAGTATAATAAAATTTACATTTGCTCAACAAAAAAAGGAAAAAAAAAAAGAAGAAAAGAGAGACGATATTCAGTGATTTCTTCTACATGGATGCTCTCCATTGAAATTATTTACAAGCAAAACTATTGAACTGACATGAGCACAAAAAAGAGTTCAACCAAAATGGTCACAGGCTCACAAAGTTATTGATCAAAATTCTTCCCTCCAGCCAAGATAAAAGTAACCTGATCATCACATTAAGTATTAACAGTAGAGTGTAGATTAAAGACCTGAACAATACGAAAGAGAGCCGGCATGGGCTGCAGGTCAAAATATGGAGGTACACATGTTAGAAGTTCAATCACAGTACAGCCAACACTCCAAATGTCTGATGCAGCACAAACTCCTGACATTTCAATTACCTGAAAAGTTTAATAAGATTAGAATTAAACTCTGTTACAGTATAACATAAATATATTCTCAGCCTTCAACCATCAACTTAAGCTGTTGGCTGAGTTGGCATTGAATATCGTATTGCAATCTGTGTAAGCAAGATGACTCAAGTTCAGTCTACGAGCCCATAGTGAATTAATGTGCAACATATGGAGGGGCCTATGCAACATCCATGCTTCAGGCCCAAGTTCTAGAGAGCAGGCATGTTACAGAATCACATAATATATCGCTACGCCTTCAGGCTTCAACGATCATGTTAAGCTTTCGGTTGAGTTGGTTTCTGAATACTCTGTACGTAGACTGTAAGCACCACACACCTTGAACACAACCAATACATTTATCTTCATAACACAAAAGTTCTAATGAGCTAGAAATAATCATCTCATATCAGAGAAGTATTAACAGACACCAACAAGAGGATGAAGAGAATGATCAGAGTACTAACAATTTGCCACATATAAGAAGCATAATTTATCACTCTTATCTATAGTCTACTGTCTACCCTAATGTGTAGTTTACAAAATCTACCATCTATCTTGAGCATACAAAATCTATCACCCACTCAAAGCCCATCTTAAAACAACTTTGGCAAGCTGAAAAACAGAATATGGACATATCAATCACCAAGAAAACAATACCAGCTACCAGAAGGAAATAATCCAAATTACCAACCATACCTCTGGCGCCATCCAGTACGGTGTTCCAACAACAGAATGTGTATTCACATCTGCCTCAGTCAATTTTGTGGCTACCCCGAAATCAGCAAGTTTGACTAGACCCTGAAAGGACAACAATTACTGCAGGTGAGAATCATGGGTGAATAGTCAAAGGCCCATATCCAGAGCTGGAAGGGGGGGGGGGGACCCCACAAGTTAAAAAATGTGATTCTACCATAATCAACAAGGAAAAGAGGGAAATTTCATTTGGGGCCCTCCATGTTGTGCAACTTCTAGATGGAGGAGGACACACTTTCTCCAATATCCATTTGGAGCTCTTTGTTAAATGATAACCAGTAGGCCAATACCCTAAACTGCACTGGGGCATTAAAATTATGTATATCGACAATTTTGTCCCCAATGAATGAGCCAACCAAACAGATTAAATTCTGACTTCTTGTGGGATAAATTTGGTATCCATAATGCTTTTGGCCTGTTTCTTAGTTACAGTCGACAAAGATTAGTTTCCAGGTCTCGTGCTTTTGTCATGCTGTGCATCTCAAACAAGACATTCTTCTTATAATTCAGATTTGTAAGCACATTAGAAGGTACATGAATATTATTTGCAAAGTGTATCATCCATCTGGATTTTGTAAGGCCTGCGGGAAACTAAATGAAAACAATCCCTCACCTCTCCCATAAATGAATGCAATGGGGTAAGGGTGCCTACATCTAATCTCCCCGGACTTCGTCAAAGTGAGACCCACATTGGGAGTAGTTGTTGAGATTGTTGTAACAATTCAGATGAGCCAGACTTCCCATCGTAAGAGCTAGAGACGAAGATGCTAGAGTCAAAAAGGCCATAGGTACATTATAACACTTAACATCTAGATAATGCAAGCCACAGCATCATAAGTGCCCACACACGAAGAATGCATCCATTAATCAGATCCTTTAAGTCAGAATCTTTATGGTAATTTAAAGATGGATCAAAATTAGACATAAAAGAAAATCACAAGAAAAATTAAGACGCTGCCTTCAGAAAACTGGTAATTTAGCCGGTGTACAGGAGGAAAGGAATCAGCAGATTTTCAAGGACAGCCTTTTCCTTATAAAGAATTCAAACCTGCATTTTTGATAATTTGTATAGTTGGAATACTGCAGGTCGCATTTGACTGTTTCAGGTCTCATAGATAAACCAATTCATGATATCTAGATCACATGATATTTTTGCCTTCTTTTGTATATGGGTGAAGGCATGAAGCCTACTTGACATCCCCAGAGAATAATGTTTTACTTTTTTTTTTTTTGGGTGTGGAATAACGTTTGGCCCGCCCATAAAAAATTAATAATAACAGAAAATATAGCTAAGCCACATGTGAAGCTTTCGCCTCCAATTTTATAATATACAAGCAGCAGAGTTACCTCTTTTGTAGTTAATATATTGGCACCTTTGATGTCACGATGAATAACTCCTTGTTCATGAAGATAAACCAGGCCTTCCAAAACCTAATTATAGATGTGCAGCTATATATATATATATGAAAATTTTTGAGAAACAAAATGAATAAAAAAGGGCTGGTTGAAGACAGAACCTGATTACCTGAGCAATGTAATGAGCAACAAGTTGTTCTGGAAATGGCCCAAATTTGTTGGGCTTGATAATGTTTGCAAGTGACCCATTTTCCACATATCTATGTTAAAATTTGCAAAGCATGTATGAGAGCATGTATGACAGGAAATATTCACAGGCTGCCTGGATCTGTTGATCAAGCTAATCCTATCACTTACTCGAGCACTATGTGAAGGTGAGTCTTTGTCTTCAAGGATCCAAGATATTTCACAATATTTTTGTGATTAAGGATCTGCAAGGAGAATGAATTGTCTCAGAAAGTGCACATTATACAAATAACCACAAATAGCCCTGCAAAGATACCCCTTCAGGGTTCAGATGACAGCAGCACCATAAGCCAAATTTTGTTAACCTTAAGGTAGACATCACAGTACGTAACCAATAATACCATGAACCTCTCTAAGTATCAATATGCGACAACTGTTAGTTGCATGCAAATGAATTAGTAATTTATTTCGGATCAGATGGCTTTCTAGGGCTCCTTGCAAAGAACAAGTAATCTGCTCTTCACTGGAATGCGTTAGATTTGCCTGCTTTAGTGTGCTGATACATTTGTTGTTCGGACAATACCTTGTCCTCCAATTATGTTCAAGTATACCAGAGTTGCTTAATGACCGATGTTTCGCACCTACAAATAAATGTTCAATAACAAAGAAAGCTATAAAAGTGTTATTTCTGGTGAAAAGCTAATGCAACTTGATCGAAGGGGTCCTCCATAATGACTTCCCCACTAAGGCCATATGATAAGCCTCCTCTAAAGGCCCCTCCGCTGTGGTGTTTACCCGATCTATGCAAACCTTGCCCCTGCCGAGGGATAGGTAGGTTCTGAAGTATTTAACCTTGATCACAGGGAGAAAAGATTCCACGAAACAATAAGCTTAAGAGAAAAATTTCAAGCTCGACAGCACATAATCTTTAAAACCAGATGGATCACTCTACTCCTCTATGTTTGGATTCTCTTCAAGGAATTTGATTCCTTTTTATCCTTTGATTTTTGGCAGGGATTGCTAAGGTTCAACCGGGAAAGACAAAATTGATTCTAACATAGAAAGAAGAAAGATGACTCATTTTTCTGAAAAAAGATGGATGAAGGGGTTGACAACTGAAGCTCGAAAGTCCTTCTCTTACACATTCCAGTGGTGCATACGGAAATGAAGAAATATGTGGATTTTTTATTATTATTTGCAGCATGGCATCAGGGGTTCAACTACTTTTGCCAAGGACTATGCAGGCTAGGGCTAGAGGCACATGTTCGACCCTTGGTATTGTCAATAGGATCAAACAGGATAACTTGAGAGCATGGTGCTGATAGAAAGTCTCTTCATTTTGTGGATAGGATCATACATGTTAACCTGAGAGCATGACGATGATAGGAATCATAGGATCTCCAGATAGCTTCCGAGCATAATGCGTTTCTGATCTAATTATAATCCCTCTTTTGCTACAAGAGTAAACCTCATTAATTTGTTTCTAATTATATCCTTGTTTGCCTATCCCCAGTGAAGTTCCTCTTTGTATCAGTAAGAGAAAAAACAATTAAAGGAGGAAATGATCCCTCCCCCTCAACCTTAAAAAAAAGTAAAGGCACCTGACATAAACTATCCTTACGTTCTATCGGGTCATTGAAATATCAGATGATTCCTCCATTGGACGTTCCCCAACACTTATTGATATCAAGTAAAAACAAATTGCACAATCAGCCCCCCCCCCCCCCAAAAGGTCTTTTCATAAGGATAATCAGCAAGTAGTTTTTCCTTTTTTTCCTTCTCTTTTTTTTTTCTTAGGAAGGATAATCAGCAAACATAATCAGTTGTCGTAGACACTCTACAGTTCTTCGGTTGTTCCAGTTTCAGTGCATGTCCTCCACATTCCGCACATACTCTTGCAAGCAAGCAGAAGATTCCTCATCATAGTTGCAGCGATGAAGGAAAGCACAATAAGACTATCTAAGACTAAGATAGGCTCAGGTTTGATCAGAGCATTCACAAGATTAATAAGTAAAAAACCGTTTGTCATTAGCTCACTACTAGCTCTTGTAGATAAATTATGGATGATTGTAATTGTTTGGTTTAGCCTTAGACATGTAGACTTTGGTTCCATTGCTGAACTACAGTGCATTGTCCTTCTGGTGTCCATCTAACATAGCAGAATAAAGAATAAGGAGACAAATGACCTCCAGATAGCTTGGTAGTGAATGAATCAAATAAACAAAAGAAAACAGTACCTTGAGAAGGTCAATCTCTTGCTGTAGATGTGCATCCCACCAACCAGATCGCACCAGAAAGAATGATAAGAAAATGACAGGTAAGTAAGATTTTCAATGAAGAAGAACCACAGCATATGCGTTGTCACATAAAGCAGGGTGCAATATACTAAAGACTCTGACAACTCAACTGCCAATATGGAAAACTACAGAAACCTAATGCCACTCAATTAATGAGTAATGCCCACAAAACCAAGATTAATGCCCAAGTCACCGCTCCACTATAATCACTAGCGGCAGAAATATGTTACATAATGTGTTGTTGATGTTGCCAACCCTTTTCCTTTATAGAAAAGTTTCACTAAGAAATTGAACCAGATATCCAAGACACATGCGGTGTGAATAGAAAGAACCCACCACTAGCTTCCCTTGGAGTGTAATCTGTTTACCAAAAAGCCAAGAGGGTTTAAAACATCGGAGACACCACAAAATGGAACACAACAGCATTGCACAAGCAAGTACGGCATGATTAAGGAAAAAAAAAAAAAAAGAAAGAAAGAAAGAAAGAAAGAAAGACGATGGATTGTTGGTACAATACATCATTATCACCTAAGGCGATATACTACATGGGAAAACGGAAAAAAAAAACAGATAGTAGCTGTTATACAGAGAAAAAAATCTCCTGAAGTCAGAGGAAACATAATGCAGGCAGGCTTTGACAACCCAACAAATGCTTGCATGCATTGAAGACAGATTAGTACTCCATATCTGAAAGGTACAGGTGGCTGTTGCATTAAGACATTTGGGTACCCTGGAAGCCTTTAGTATAAAATTGGCTCAAAATTCCAAGGTGCTACATCAACTCCTGGAATATCATGCACCAGTGGTTGATAACAAAAGACAGGTTGGCAAACTTCAAACAAAGTAGCACCGACCTCATGTGTTAAATGTCTAAAGAAGAGGATGAAAAATATACACCTTTTATTTTTCAGTTTCAAAATTGCACAAAACAATATTCAGCATGTGCATCCAGACTTATTCATGAAGACTTCAGACTGGATGATTGGATCATAAAGGCTTTCAATTATGAGGATTTATTAGAAAAAGCAAACATAGAACATATATGATTTTGGTTGTGGCGATTGTCACTTCTGGAGAAAGCAAAACAAATGGTTATATAAGGGGAAACCAAAACAGAAAAGGAATTTGAGGTTAAAGTAATAGGAAACTAGGAAAGTTGCAGTCATTTTGATATTAGGCAATTCCAACATGTAAGCCTCCAAGAATGCCTCATGTAATGTGTTTATCAGTTTCCCAGTAATGGTAAACTTCTCTCACAGTTTGTTTTTTAAAAAAAAAAAAAACCTAATTTTTGAGAGGTACAAGCAGCAAGGCAGAGGCTCATGCCTGCCAATGTAAGGCCTAGAATTTTGCAAAACAACATTAATAAATTTCAAACATGTCTACTAACCATGCAAGACCAATACCCTATGCCAAAGATCAACAATGTAGACAATCCTTGAATGAAATTGGGCAGTGGCTGCTTTTATTCGGCCCTAGTTTACAAACATTGACAGCTTTATTCCCTTTTTCTATCCTTTTATTTTTTGATCCAGCAAAAACCATCTAGAGAATTCTTGACTTAAAAATGAAAGGAGTACACGGGCTTCTTTTTAATAGTTGATGTCATATAAATCGGCATTATAACATTGGTTGATTCACAAAAAAATACTTCAGATGAATGCAATGCTTGTTCTCTTAGACCATCAGACTTAAGCACTCACTATCTCTTTTACAGGGGAAAAGAAAGGGTTGTGATTGAAAGGATCTTACACAGGTTCGTAAATCGTGGTAGATATAAAGATGCAGGAAGAGGACAGCAGAGACAAGAAACAGACCATAATAATGTTAAGATCCTCTTGTGCTATATTCTCCAGTGAAACCTGCTTTATAGCCACAAAATCTCCATTCTCCAAATCCAAACCCTTGTACACTCGCCCATAAGCTCCTTTTCCAATCTCGTCTCCAAGAACCTGCTCAACAGCCCCCCCCCCCCAAAATCAAAAAAAAAAAAAGAGAATGCACATCCATATCAAAAGCACGATTCAGAAAATTGGACTTCACATGAACAACATGAGCTCTGTATCAAAAATCAAAGGACCTTACCATTCCACAAATAAATATAAGAAATTTTTTCAGGAAAATAGACGGTTGAAATCTTAGCTGCTAATTAACAAAAACCATATTCCTTTAAATTAGTAATGAATGACTTCTTATAGCTTTTAGGTATGTAAACCACAAACAAAATTAGATATTATCACCACATCATATACTAGTATACACTGTGAAAACACCTTGCTATTCATACATTATCATTAATAAAAACACCAAGTCCACAACATTGTCTTTCAATACAATTTAACCATTAACCTGATGATTCAAACTAAGAAGTTCTCTAAAACTAAATATTTCAATATTAAATGCCAAACTGAAATTACTCAATCTTGCTTTTTTCATAGAACTCTAACCAAACAGACTTTTTTTTTGGCTGCTTAAAAACCAGAGTTGAGATTTTTCTTTGTTTTTCTTATTTTCCCTCCTTTTTTGGGAGGGGAGGAAGAGGAAGTGAGATAGCAATCTGGAAGGAACCACATAATAGGTCCCTCACTAAAGACTGTCTTTGGAAAATGCAATGGGCATAGAAGAACAAGGAATTTGGGTGTCGTGAAGTGCATTAAAGTTGAAAATGGTAAAGTAGTGTCTGAGGATGTAGAAATCAAGGAGAGATGACAAAGGTACTTTTCCAAACTCCTCAATGGTGAAGTGATGGAAGATTTTGAAGCAGGGAAAAAGAGAGTAGGGAGAGGCGGCTTGATCCTCAATTGTGCGAACCTTTCAGCAAGGACGAGATTAAGGAGACCCTAAAGAAGATGACTAATGGGAAGGTAGAGGGCCCAGACCATATACAAGTGGAAGTATGGAAGTATTTGGGGGAAAAGGGATTAGAGTGGCTAACAGAGCTTTTCAATTTTATTTTTAGGAACGCTAAGATGCTCATAGAATAGAGATTTAGTACAGTCATCCCATTATACAAGAACAAAGGTGATATTGAGAATTGTAATAATTATAAGTATACAGTTGCTCAGTCACACTATGAAGTTATGGGAGAAAGTGATTAAGAGAAGGTTGCGGAAGGATATTTCGATTTTAGAGAACCAATTTGATTTTATACCTGGCAGGTCGACTATAGAGGCGATTTACCTCCTTAGAAGGCTCATGAGATTGTATAGAGATAAAAAGATAGATCTTCATTTAGTGTTCGTTGACTTAGAAAAAGCATATACTAGAGTTCCACGTGAAGTGTTATGGAGATGCTTGGAAAAGAAAGGAATGTCACCTGTGTATATTCTAATTATTAAGGATATGTACAAGGGAGGTAGGACGAGTGTTAGGACGCTAGCAGGGGCTACTAATGACTTCTACGTTAGTATGGGCCTGGATTAGGGTTTCGCTTTAAACCCTTTTCTTTTCACTCTAATTATGGATGAACTTACAAAAGGAATTCAAGATGAGTTACTATGGTGTATGTTATTCGCAAATGACATTGTTCTTATTAATGAGACTAGAGCAGGAGTTAATGACAAGTTGAAGCGATAGAGACATACACTGGAATTTAGAGGATTTAGAGTAAGTAGATCGAAAATTGAATACCTACATTGTTGTATCAATTGAAGGGAAAATCCGGGGGGAGAAGTCACCATTGAGGGGATGACGATACTAAAGGTCGAGAAATTTAAATATCTAGACTCAATCATTCAACAGAAAAGGGATATTGATGAAGATATTAACCAGCGGATAAAAGTGGGTTGGTAAAAATGAAAGTATGCTTCAAATGTGCTGTGTGATAAGAGGATGCCGGTAGGATTAAAAGGCAAAGTTTATCGTACGGTAGTTAGACCTGCTGTACTGTACGGATCAGAATGTTGACCTGTAAAAAAGACACGGATTCAAAGATTAATGGTAGCAAAGATGAGGATGATTAGATGGATGTATGGTTATACAAGAATTGATAGAATTATGAATGGAGTAATCAGAGATTTAATTAAAGTAGCTCCCACCGAAGACAAGATGAGAGAAACAAGAGTTAGATGATTTGGCCATGTGAAAAGAAGGAGTGTGAATCCTCCAGTGATGAAATGTGAGAGGATTAACATCCTCAAAAGTAAAAGAGGGTGAGGACGATCAAAGAAGAGTTTGGACGAGTTGATTAGAGAAGACTTGAAAGTTATAAGATTGAGGGAAGACATGACTCCGGATAGGAGACTATGACGGGATAGGATTAGGATCTTAGATCACAGAGAGTTGGTCACCTGATTTGGTTGCGGTTTTTCGGTTGCAATAGGGTAGGTTTGGTTGTGGTTTTTTCGTATGTCATGTTTGTAGGCAGTACATACATCTGGGAAGAGACATTGTCTGCATACCTCTATTTGTTAAGGCATAGTACATTCCTCTGCTATGTTGTACTTATGTTGCACTTATATTTATATAATTACGGCCACCTAATTTAATAGTATTTCTTGGTTTATTTCCTGCTCAGTATCATTAGTTTTTTTTTCCATTAAATGTTTTCACAAAATCCTTCTTCTATAAAATATTTTCACAAAATCTTGTTCTGTGGGTCTCTTGGATTCAGCCTCTCTGTGAGCAGGGATGCCGGTAGAGGTAAAACTGCCTACATTTGGACCTCCTCAGACTCCGCAAAAGTAGGATCCACACTAGGAGGTGTTGTTGTATTGTTGCTGTTGTAGAGAGATCCCATTGAAGAGGGGAGAAAATGCAGCTTAAACTTACAGTACTGGAGAACTAGGATCCCCTAGCTGAAAATTACAGTTTTCCCTCACTTGTTCTTTGTTTTCTTTCTGGGGGTGGGGATGAGGGGAAACATGCCAGTAAGTCAAGGCAAATATATATCATTCAGATTTCAGAGTCAGGCCCAAGAAAATTTGAGTAGCCTAAAGCCAATGACAAGCAAGGACAATGACTCTCCTACATGTGGGGAGGACAATTATATGCTGTAAAAAGTGCAAACTTCAAAAGCTAATGCAGCAAAATGTCGGAATTCGGTTGTTGCTGTGATACTACAATTGAAAATTAAGTGGCTGATAATGATGGTTCGACATCACCATTGGGATTATGGTGACGGTTGATGGTTTCGTTTATGTGAGAGGAGTGCATACTTTCAAAGTAGGGATTTACATTTAATTTTACAATTGAAAGAAAAGGGCGAGATGCTTTGGTAATACAAGAATGACTTTATTAAATTCCTAAATTACATAACAAGATACTACAATATATATCTACACAATGGGTTTGGTGGTGATGAATGCTCTAGAACCACTGAAAATAGTTACTCCCTTCATAAAATCCTATTTATCCAAGATCAGATTTCTGTTTTTTATTAGCTATACGTTTAGATATTTTAACTTTTAGTTATCCAATATTAAACATGTATCCGAATTTTTCTAGATTAATCACTACAATTCCGAAAACTTAGTTTCTTTTTTAGATTAGTTAAATTTCTATCACAAAATCATCATTCATCAACATGCTACACTATTGGCACTTTCACCTTTCAAATCATGCAATAAGCACAACCACTGAAATTCAATCCGAGGATTCAAAGAAGTTTGCAAATGTAACTAAATAGCAAATAAGCGTGAACCATATCAGTCAGAAAACATTCCAAAGTGAATTGTTAAATGCATTTTCCTTCGTACACAAATAAATAAATAAGTAGTTTGATGCAACTGCATAAAAAGGAGAATTCTTAAACCCAAAGTAGCATAAACTTCCCACGCCATGCTAACACAATCAATCAAAACTCTAAACTGTAACTACCATCATCCTTCCACTACGTGAAAAAACAAAGACACTAATTCAAATTCCATAAACAAAACAATAGTATTTCCAAGCTAAATAGATAGTAGCATTCAATATCAACTAACAATCAGCAGGCATCCTCAAACGTACTTAATGGATTCATGCTCCAAGGTTACATTATTCAAACACATTCTAATCAAAAACAAATCCAAGAAGGGGCAATTAGAACCCTGAAAAGACTAAATTGAGAAAGCATTTCGGCTTACGTATTTGTTATCGAGGATCTTGGATTTGGGAACCTGAGAGGAACTGGTTTGGCGAGACATTGTCGCCCTCTTCCTCTTTCTGAAGCAGAAGAAGCGTCAGGGTTACGAATTCTGCAATGGGTATGCTGCCATTTTCTGGCGCGCAACGTCTAGACCTCCATTGTTTCTGGCGAACAGAGAGAGAGATAGAGAGAATGGCCCGGGGGGGGGGGGGGAAGCGCGGAAGAAAAGAAAGAAAGGAAGGAGAAGCACAAGGGAAAGAGAAAATGGTGGAATTTTGGTTGTCGTTAACGGATTATTTGGACTTGCATCTCAAAACAAATGGCCGGAAATAGCGGGCAACTGCCACTCAAAAGATTTGTTCCGCCTGAGTCTCTCTCTCTCTCTCTCTCTCTCTCTCTAGCTGGGGGGGAGGCGATTGATACAAATTGTACGGTTTGAGGTCTACGATTCGATTCTTCATGGTAGTTTCAAAAATAAAAGTTTCACAGCTTCAAATTATTCAATCTCATAATATAAGTGATGAGCTTTTGTGTAGTTAAATTTATTTTAATTTTTTGGAGTCTTTGATCCTCCAATTTAAATAAGATTGTGCTGTCATTGGTCCATAAGAGGCATAAGCGCTAATGTCATAAATATTCTTTATTCATCAAACATCAGGGCAGAACTCTCGCATCACATATTTTCTCTATTCACAAAATTTGAACTCGAGACCTTACTTAATGGAAATAAGTATTAAATTACTCAAATTAACCTATACTGTCATATAAGTCAATTTTGTACGTGTATATACTTTTGATCCACTATTATCAGTTATCTCATCATTAGGCTACTTAAAGCAATGGCATACACCCCAACCACTTCTACCAAGCCTCACTTGTGAGTCTTGCATAATTTTGATCTTGTACTATCAATCTTTTTGAATCCAAAAAAAAAAAAAACCTCAATAATGTACAAAGTTTAGAATTTTAGATTACGAGAGTTTCCAAATATATAGGTTTCAACAAATGGAACTGGGATTTATAAAAATTCTTTCAATAAGAAAAGTATGGAATTATAATGAGCAATAATGAAGTTGACAAGGTCATCATTGCATGGAGCGAAAGCTATGAAGGAACTAACTAGCTTGTATATTATCAAACACATTAATGAAGAATGACAGCACACGCATGTTTTACTTTCATATTTTCAACGTTAACGGCAAGGGGGAGTGGCTTCGAGTCCTATCCAAAGCTTTGGAACTAGAATCGGAACTAGTCAAAGTGGTTCCCAACTTTTGGGAATTGAAACCAAAACCTATGGTTTCAAAGTACAGTCTTATATATTTGACTTTTGGAAATTTTAACACCTTCTAAATTACAATATTTTTTTTTTTTTGGAGGAGAAGGGATGTTTGACTTTTACCTACCTTCTCATATCTTTATACAAAATACAAAGTTTTTCCAATAAGTAGGTATTTTTGTCTTATTAGCTTGCAAAATACAATGATTCATCTTTTAATTTGTACTACAATATTAAGTGAGATTTGGTTAAATTTACTGCCGGAAAGATTAATCTTTGTAGAAAATGAAATCAAGAAGGAAAATGAACCAAGGAACAGAAGAAAAGGTAAGGAAAGGCCAAAAAAAAGGATTTCAAATTTTATGCGCACATCAGAAAATTAGGACTTTTGAAATTAAGACCTTTAGTATGTTATTAAATAGCATATTAAATTAAATTAAAGAAAGTATATGGCCTCCACGCAAACAATTCTTTATTTTATATTGAAAATTCTAGGTAATAGTTTTGTTAAATTAAGGTATCATAGCTGTATAAAATTGAGAATTTCATTTTACCCATCAAATGTGATGAGCAAAATTTTAACAAAAATAAATAATATGCATAATGCAACTTTCTGTCATATAACAATGTACATCGGTTAAGTACGACTCTATTTAAGATGATAGGCCACCTTTTGATTCCGACTCGTTATATTTATTTTTTTTCTTGGTATGCCTTGCGTTAATAAGGCTTTATATATGCACCCGAAACTTAATTACATCAGATAGTGATTGTATATGCACCTTCTAGGAAGGGTACTATATGTACATATTCTTCATGTGCAGGTTAGGGAGCGGGTAATATTTGATTTGGAATTGGGGCTGCACTCACTTTTTTATCGTGAGCTGACTATGTACCTCTTTCATAGATGATCAAACCGACTGTAGCTCTTTTAATTTTATTTGATTTAATTTATCTTTCACTTTGGCTAAGTTTATTAACCATTTGATACGATTTTATTTATTTTGGACCTAAAAATGACCACAATTTTGATTTAATTTTGATATTTGGATTTTTTTTAATCGTGGCTAAGTTATGTTTTTAGTCATTTCATGATTTTTATTTACCAACTTCACCTTTATTGTCTTGGTCCATTAATTTTGTTTAACGTGTGATTGCACCCGATTTATTTATGGGTTTCCTACATACCTTAGTGGAATAAAGTCGACGTAGATCTTGACCCAAATTTTTTTCGTCTTACATCATGGACGGCAGAAATTTCGTGAGCTTGGCTATATACTTGACTTGGGTTTGGTCTATTTTTTTGTACTTATGATTTGAGAAGGATTTGACTTTTGTAAGAAGCTTAGTTTTTTCATTTGTTTTGGTTAAACATATAACCAAAGGTCGCAGAACTATAATTTTGGTCTTTTGTGAAAGGGAGGTATATAAACAACGCTTTTTTAGTCCATTTCATGGACTTGAAAATTTGGGCAACTAAAGTGCAATCGACTTGAAAAATTCACTTTCTGTGAAGGGGGCATCAGTTTGATTGAGAACCTTAATCTAGACTGAATCCAAAAATTTTTATATCAAGCTTCATCAAGTCAACGTAATTCTAGTCGATACTCGACTTAATCGTATTTTTATTATTGCCCTTTGCACATTTGGCTAAATGGACATGAAGTTTCTCTATGTCCACTCATATTTGGACTCTCGAGTTCTATTATTGAGCAAATTCTATAAGAGTCACAAATTGCATAATTTAATGACGTCTTTGAAATTAGATAGTCAAATACCCATTATTATTCTATTTTTAAATTTTGGATTACTTGGCATACAATTTGGTTGAGAAGTTTTACCTTCAACTTAAACGAAATAATAATCCCCCCTGTCAAAAACGTTGGCACAACCTTTAAGCCCAAATATTTAGATACTTGACTCCACTTTTGACTTTATAACGAGTGAAGACCTGGGTCACTAAACGAGCCTATTGATTTTGGGCATCTGGCTATCAAAGTTTGTTAGATTGGAGATGTAATCAACCCCACTTTTCAAGTATTCAACCCCCTCTTTTATTATTTTTTGAAACCCTCACTGCCACACATTATAAATAATAAGTTTTAATGTCTGCTTCCTACGTCATTTTGCTTGCCAAGTACATTCCCCCCTTTGCGGCTTCCTATTCATTGAATTATATCAGACCTTTTTTCCTCAAGCTTTTTCCCTTTATTTTTAGGAAGATAACAACCATGGAAGGCTTCGTACTTTCTTATTTAATCAATTGGAGAGGACAACGGGTATGCTAAAGTGCAAAAACCACAGGTTTGATTTTTCATTTTTTAAATTATTAGTGGCGATGGTTTCATCTTGCTCTGTATTTGCTTGGCTAGTTCCTTCACCCCCAATGAGCTCTTGAATCAAATTAATTTATGGATTTCGTGATTTTAACACCATCAATGATTTTAATGATGATAATTATAGATTTTAATACTATTTGATTCTACAACTGCCCCTTAACTAGACTTCCAGTTTCTTGGTTTCAACCAATAAGTTCACAAGTCTAACTTCAAGATCCAACACTACTACCTACTAATACCTCTATTTTATTTCAACTACGTGAAAGCAAAGCTTTTATTTATTTATTTTTTTTAAATAAAGCTTTTGGTCACAGCCTTTTCTCAAAATAGAACAACATCTTTCCAAAACCGGGACTTGTGCCAAGGGGTTCCACCTCGAAGCTTCATTCTTCATTATTAACTCCCTTTCGAAGTCCGGTAAGACCAACGATCCGTCAGAATCCAAACTTATCGATCCGATAGGATTTAGGATTGGTAGAATGCATGATTTCTCGAGTCCATCAGGGTTCAGGATCAATTTATTTTATAGTTCGGCAGGATCTCTAAGTCTATGGTTCGAACTAGAGTTGAGTATGCCTTGTGGATCAATAGAAAAGGAATCTGGGATTGAAAATTTGGAGTTGGGCAGGATTTGTGACTCATCTTCCACTTGTGTGTGAGATGAATCTAGAATTGAGAGATGTTAAAAAGATGAAGACCTCATATTTTCTTACCCTTGAATCCTTAATTTGCTGGAGATGATGAGTACTACTTGAGTATCTTCTTCCCAAACTGAAATTTCGATATATGGTTTTATGTCTTACCCTCTCTGTTTTTTGATTTAATCTTTGTATTTGGCTCTTTTCTTATATTGCTCTCTAAATCTCCCCCTTTTTTCATTTTTCTTTCTTGAGTTTTTATAGGGCTAGTACATGGCAGTTTCTATATAACTGCAAACTACCTCTACTATCTTCCCACATAGCAGATCATGGGTGAGTCGAGGTTCACTGATTATACTTAGTCATTTCCTCTTTTTTTTAAATTCTAATTGAATATAACTACTCAATTGTAATCATCAGCCCAATGGCCAATTAAAATCTTTTTTTTATGATTATATTTTTCGTTGGAATGTAATCAAACCAACAAACATATGTGTTGCTTAGAACCCACCTTAGCATGAGACTTAGAGCCCACCTTAACATGACCTTCTCATTTTTTTTTAAAGGACGCAATTATATTTCCCTTTTTTTATTTTGAGGCCAACTTCTTTTTGTGATATATGTAAGTAATTGTTATTCATGAAAATAATTCGCCCATGTTTTCGATAATAGGATTATATTGAATTCATCAATATTAATTTTGACAATGTTGGATTTGTCAAAAATTCAATTTCAACAGTTGTCCCCCGAACATTATGTGTGTCAGCTTTGTTAAATACGTAGAAGGTTCGATTTCACATTGAAATTTTTTTAGATTGCCTTTTTTTGCGTAAATATTTATGATGCCAATTTAATGATGCTGGAAGCTAATTGCGCTAAGAGCTGTTGCAGCATCAGAGAATTCAACAAGTCATCTTTTAAAAGGGTCCATGTCTTACCTCGCATTATTTGCTAACTTTTAGTGAGGCATTTAGTGTTCTGCTTTGATTAAAGAAGTCAACTTCATTAAAACTTGTAATTTTACTTTGTATATAGTCATAGAGAAAGATACAGAGTAGTGTGAACTTCTTTTGTAGAAATAGAGCTAATGTTGGAATATTTTTTTTTTTGAAGAAAGACAAAGAAAGAAAAAAATTAACTTCCTTGTGTTATCACCAAAATCATATTTTGACATCCCCATTCTTCCCTTTTACCCTTTCTTAGTAGAAGAACATACTCCCCTCTTTTCCTTTTTTTGGGGTAAAGTAATTTTTCTTCTATTTTTTTAGCGAAGGACTTTTTTTTGTTAGGGAAAATGAAGTTTTTTTCTAAATTTTGTGCTAGATTCAGCATGAAGCCAGATTGCCTACGTACCGGCACTTTGAGGAATCAAGCCTTCCGTAGTTCATTGCAATTCAACTATCCAGAAACTTCGAAGTAAAGAATTTTTTAACAAACTTGCCATTAACACAAGTATATACTATTTGTCCATCATGATTTGAGAGCTCATATGCCCCATTAGGAAACACCTTGATGATTACAAAAGGGTCCTCCCATTTGGACTTAAATTTTCCTTATGTCTTTCGATTGATGACAATAGGTCTCCTTATTGTTAAGACCAAATCTCTAATGCCAAATTAGCAATACTTGACTCGCTCGTTGAACATACCAGCAATTTGGGCTTGGTAAATTTTAACTCTTTGTTGGGCCAATAATACCCGGTCATCTAATGCTTCTAGTTCAGTCAATCTGACTTGAGTATTTTCATCTGGATCAGTGAATTGCATGTTAGGGAAGATAATTGCACCTCAAGGGTAGCACGACTTCCGAACTAAAGACCAAGTTGTAGGGCGTACAACCAGTTGTAGTTTGAATCGGGGTCCGATAGGCCCATAAAGCATCTGGTGATCATTCATGCCAATCCCTCCTTGACCTTGAGACCATTTTCTTTAGAATCTTGCAAAGCACTTTATTAAATGCTTCAGATTGATCATTTGACAATGGATTGTAACTTGATAAGAAGTTGTGCCTGAACTCGTACTTTTCTACAAGCCTTATCATTGCTTGATTTTTTAAAGTAAAGGGCATTGTCTGATATGATTTTGTGTGGGACTCCATATTTGTAAATGAGATGAGTCCTGATGAAGTCAATGACTTGCTTTGCCCTCCCTTCTCATAATGGAAAAACCTTAGCCCACTTTGAAAAGTAATCTGTGGCTGCTACAATAAATACATGACCATGGGAAGAGGAAAGCTTGAAAGGCCCTCTAACATCTAGTCCTCATGTATGGAAGGGCCAAGATAATATGTTTGAGTAGCGCAATTGTGGTGGCTGATGAATGAAATCACCATGTATTTGACAAGCTTGGCACGCTTTAGCAAATTTCATTGCATCTTAAACCATGTTTGGCCAATAATAGCCGAACCTTTTGATTTGGTCGGCAAGTTTTGGACCTGCCTGATGAGCACCACAAATCCTGCCATGAACTTCATTTAAGATATAAGTAGCCTCCTTCATTGACAAGCATATGAGTAATGCCCCTCCGAAAGCCGTTTGATATAAGGTGTCATTTTTAATTATGAATCTTAGTGCTTGTCATTTTACATCTACTCTTCTCTTTGGATCAGTGGGTAAGATGCTATACTGAATATACTTAATAAGAAGTTGTCTCCAATCTGCTTCTTCCTCGACCTCAAAAATTGAGACTACATTTATTTTTTCTGTTTTATCAAAACAGTCTAAGTTGAGACCAGGAAGTGGCGTTCCCTTTTGTAATTTGAATTTCCTTTTCATCAGGGAGTGTCAGTGAACCAGCCAACTTTGCTAAGGCATATACTTTATCATTTTTAGACCTTGGCACATGATTGACCTCTACTTGAAGGAATTGGTTCATAAGGCTTCTTTCTCTTTTGTAGAGAGGTGATAATTTGGCATTCATTACCTCGTACTGACCATTTATTTGTCAGATGATTAACTAGGAATCATCGAATATTTTAAGCTGGTCAATATGCATTTCAAGGGCCAATTCAAGGCTAATGATGAGTGCCTCATCTTTGGCTACATTATTTGAACAGACCTCGAGGAGAGAGAATGAATTAGGGATAAGTTCTCCTGATGGTATGACAAATACAATCCCTACTCCAACTCCTTGACTCCTTGCTGCCCCATCAAAATATAACTGCTACGTTTTAGTTTTAGCAAACATAACTTCATCATCTGGTAGATCGTCGGGTAGTTCCTCATTATCGAAACATGGATGTGTTACTAGGAAATCAGCTATAGCTTGTCCCTTTACTACCTTTTGAGGCGTGAACTTGATGTCGAAAGGGGCTAAAAGCATAGCCCATTTAACTAATCTTTCTGATAGCACGGGTTTAGATAATATATATTTCAGTGGATCTGCCGTTGAGATTAAAATGATCTGATGGGACAAGAGATAGTGTCGTAACTTTTGAATGGCGAAAATTAATAGTGTCGTAACTTTTGCATGGCGAAAACTAACGTAAGGTAAATTTTCTCCATGGAAGAGTAATTTACTTCTGCACACACCATTGTTCGGCTAATGTAATACAAAGCATTTTCCTTCCTTTCATCCTTATTTTGGGTTAACATAGCCCTCAAAGATCATTCAAGGGCTGAATAGGTGGCCTTATAAGATATTGCTTGATGCTTTCAAAAACATTTTGACAAGTTTGATCCTAAATGAAGGGCATATCTTTTTTTAGAAGTCTTGTGAAAGATTGACACCTTCCTAACAAATTTGAGATGAACTGCCTTATGTAAGTCAACCTTCCCTCTAGTCCCCGCAATTTCCTTAAGTTTCTCAGATGGGGCATTTGGATTATGGCTTTGACTTTATCAGTGGCAATTTTAATTCCTTCTTTCTGAACAACAAAACCCAAGAACTTCCCCGAAGTAACCCCAAATGAACATTTTAAGGGGTTCATCTTGAGTTAGTGCACACGTGACTTTTCGAAGACATTTCTTAAGTCATGAGGATGATTTTCTCTATCATTTGTTTTCATAACTAAATCATCGACATAACATTCAACTAGGTCATGGAGGAAATCACATAAAATGATTGTCATGGCCCTCTAGTACATGGCTCCAGCATTTTTCAAACCAAATAGCATTACCGTATAGCAGTATATGCCCTGTGATGTTCGAAAGGAGTTAGGTCTTCATCTTCAGGGTCCATTTTGATTTGGTTGTATCCTGAGAAACCATCCATAATGGACAGAGCTCCAAACCCATAGTGGCATCCATGAGGAGCTTAGTGATTGGTAGCGGGAAATCATCCTTGGGACATGCATTGTTTAACTCCCTAAAATCCACACCTATCCAAAGTTGACCATTCTTTTTCCAAACAGGTACAATGTTAGCCAACCAAGTTGGGTATTGAACTTCACAAATGAAGTCATCCTTTATGAGCTTGTCCACCTCAGTATTTATTTGAATTGTCAGCTCGGGACGAAAGTGCTATTGAGGCTGCTTTATCGGTTTTACTTCTTCAGAACTAGCTAACTCATGGCAGCAACATTCGGATCTAAGCCCAACATGTCTTGATATCCCCACGTGAATACATCTTTGTACTCCCGAAGGAGTTGTTCATACTATACCACTTTCTCATCATTCAACATGATACTTACAAAAATTGGTTTGGGGTGATCAGTTGTTCCCAGATTTATCTCTTGAAACTCATCGATTATTGCTTGACCACCATCTTCCATTTCTGGTGGTGTGGGTTGAAAGCCTCGATAAAATCTTGAGCTTATTCGATAGCAACTGAGTCCCTATTTAAGCTTTTAAGTTAATCAACTTGAGCTTGAACTCACCACACGTTTCATGATTTGTCATGTTAATCTTATGATGTTTGGGAGCTCTTGATGAGGAAATTCAAAATTTTGAGCATCTTCCTTATCTCAATGGACACGACATTAACTTGTTCTACTTGCTTAACTTGGCTAACACTATTTTGTTCACGAACCCACACAAGGCTCCTAGGCTATTGCTTTTTCTTCTTCAGCTTCCACTTTTTCTGCTTTCTGACTCAAATATTCTTTTCCTTGGATTCACTAACTTTCCCGAGTCTCTGCAAAATCGAGATTTGAGGTTGAACTCATTCATTCTGGGATAATATCTCTTGCTCTTTGGGTGTAAAAACCACATCATTCGTGGCATAAGCCTTGAAAACTCCCCCATCATATGATACCTGGAGTACTTTGGAGGCATTTTCTTGAAATGATGCTTTTAGGACTCCACCTTCATGAGAGATGTTTATTTGTTTGTTGGCTTCAGGAAGGCTCCTCTTATTGTTGTCCTTCTTCCTCTTTTGAGATCGTGATGATCCTCTTAGATGCGGAATGCTTGAAGAAGATGCTTCTGTCGGAGAGTTTGATGAGTTTCCTCTTAAAATTACTCTCTTGTTGCCGAGTGATGTTCTTATGACCAAGTTTTCTTCAGGCATTGACTGGTCAATTCATCGGAGAGGGAAAGCATAACTCGTGATAAGAGAGTTCACAATTTCCTTTACCGATGTCAAGGCCTTTTGGAAAACCTTTCTTTTCTCCTTGGGTGTATGATTGAATAACACCTTTGATCGTGGGTATTGATATTCCTTAGCTTTGCTGGCGTAACTTTTGACAACCCAAATGATCTTTTGAGGCAAAGTAAGAGTCTTGAGATTTTTGTTTTGGTTACCCCTTTTTTTGGCCTAAAAGAACTTGGGAGGTTCCAGAATCTGCTGATTTGTAAAATTTAGCATCAGAGTAACTAACGTCTTCTCTATGAAAAGGATTTCATCCCCACGAAGTATTTTCTTATTTCCATACTCGTCAGTATATTTTAGACACTGGTGAAGAGTGGAGACAATAGCCTTACTAGTATGAAGCCATGGCCACGCGAGTAGGGTATTGTAAGAAATATCAGTATCTATTACATAGAGAGCATCTATGTAGAGGTCATCTAGCTCAACTTTCAAAGCAATAGTGCTTAAGACTTTCTGTCCCACCTGATTAAATCCTTGTATTGTGAGCAAAGTTGGGGACAATTGATTTGGTGTTACACCTATTGCCCTCAGTATTCTTAATGGAAGAAGGTTGACTGTAGAGCTGCAGTCAAGTAGGATTCAATTTATTCTTTTATCTCCGATCATACTAGCAACATACAAAGGCCTATTGTGATTCGCAGACCCTAATTGGAGGTCCTCATCAAAGAACGCTATACAAATCATGCATGCAGTACACTAGTTTAAAGGGGAGGACACCACCTCATCCACCTCAATAGGGTCAACTTAATCTTTGTAGTTGTTAAGGTCCATTAACACCTGAATAAATGCTCTTCTTAGCTCTTTGGACATTTGCTAAGCATCATAGACACTTAGGTATGCTGGGATTCACTTGAGATGAGAGATGATATCATAATGAACCTTTCATTATGAGACCCTTTATGAACTTAAAAAGGGACTGGGACAGGAAGATCTTTCTTGGACTCCTTAGTTGACTGTCTGTTGTCAGTAGTGCCTTTGTTATTTGAGCTTGAGGCAATTACTTCCTCTTCACCTTTTCTTTAACATTTGCTGATATAAGTGGTATATCTGGTGTCATTTCTTTCTTCTTCTCTTTTCCCACTGATTCTGGTGGCTGAAGTTGACGACCAGACCTAAGAGTTACTTGGTCTACTTCTTGAGTGGTATTTGCGGGCTTAACATTCACCTCTTCACATTCATCATCCATAAAACCATACAATATTGGCCTACTTCTCCTTCTAAGGGATCATCATCCAAGGAGTCACTGCCAAAAAAACCGTTAGGGATGTAATCACGTAAAGTGAAAGAGGTTTTAATCGGCGACACGTACTCCTCTTTAGAAGTTATCTCCGACTTCTTTTTAGCCTTCGACGACTTCTTTTTGTTTTTCTTTTTTTTTTGGTGGCAGCTTCTGTTTTTACATTTTGACTCCTGAGAACTGAGAAGCTTGGGCTACTCCTTGTTGAAATGACCTCCTAGTAAAGTAGGTTTGCCATCCAAAGCTACCAACATCATCATCATCATCTAATGTTGCCCAAGCGTCTAAACTTGGGTCTAGGTGGAAATTATATAGGGTTGGTGCTCCTGGTTAAGGGGGGAGGCATATTTGAATATATCCACACTATTGCTACGTCATCGTTAACAATGAATTTGATGGGGACCGTATGAAGTGGTAATGACACCATTGGAATCCTTTCATTGGTTTATGAGGATGATGGATAAGATTAATCCTTTTATTTAACTGCTGAGGTTGCATTTGATGATGTAGTCCGTCCTTTGGGTAGAGCTTCTTTCATCTCAATTTCTCTCCTTCTGATCATGTCTTCAATGATGTCTTTGAAGACATAACAATCTTTTATGGGGTGGCTAATAATTCTATGATATGAGCAATCCTTAGGATCATTTATCTTGTTAACTAGCAGGCCATTTTGGCTATAGAAGGGAGATGGCTTTTGCAGCTGTCAACTCATCAAATATCCCTTGAACATCATCATCATCGAACGGATACTTTTTTTTTTTTCCTTTCTTGGAGGGTGAATTGTCGGCCGTCCTTTTTCTGCTTGCCTTTGTCATTTTTGTTGAAACTTTCATCATTGGTTGGCTTTGGGCTTGTTCTGAGAAAGGTAGTCATCGACTCTCCCTTCTTGACTGGCCTTTTGATTTTCTCCCTCTTGGGTTGTATACTTTTTTGATGGGCAAGTTGTCTTTCCATATTTCTTGCCTAGACACGAGTTTTGAGGCTTAGCAATGCCAACGTATGTAGTAATTTGACGATCTAAATTGTTAGCACACATTTAAACTACCGATTGCTCGCTTAGCTTTTTTGGGCATCAAGCTTAGACTCCTCCACCTTATGATGAAGTCATTCACTCCCTCGTTTGGCCTCTGGCATGCATTAGTGAGGTCGATTCTAGAAATCTTTCGCTTTGAACTCACAAATTGAGCCAGGAATGCGCTCTAGAGGTCATCCCAAGCGTGCAGTGACTCAGGCTGAAGCTGAATATATCATGTAAAGGCTGCCACTTTAAGGGATTGTACAGATTGCCTAATTAGTAATGCATCATTTAGAGCAGTTTCACCACACGCTGAGTAGAAATTAGCCAAATGTTTATGAGGTGACCCATTTATTTCGTCGAACTTCTAAAAGTTCGGCTTTTGGTAACCTTTGTGGAATAGAACTGAGTCGCAGTGACTTGGATGTGTATTCCTATATCCTAACACTGGGGACTCATGATTGATTAGTGTTCTTTGTTTCCTTGGGCTATCAGCTCCATGATATCTCGCAAAGTGATAACGGTGTTGTTACTGTCAGCCTCATTAGTTTTTTCACGCTCTCAGTTTTCAAGGTGAGTAGTAAAATTAGCAATTTCAACCTCTTTTTCTGCAAGCTTCCTTTGCAGCTCTTGTATTTGTTCCTCGAGGCTTAGGGTGCTGATAACCAAGACAGGCATGTTTTCAACCTGGTCATCCTCAATAATTTGCTCTTGTGGGATGATGGTTGACCACTCCTTTTATTGGAGGAGAGTTTTAAGGTCATAAAAAGCAGGACTTGTAACCTCGTCTTGTTCTTCAACTTGGTCTCTGCCTTGATTGAAGGTGGTGACTAAAGAGTGTAAGGTCGCCTTGGCATATGTTAATGCTTTGGCTATTGATCTTGTAATTGGGCCACTGTATACTTGTGATTCAACCGTTTATGAGCTCAAGTCATTTTGACTTTGTGATCTAGGAGGCAAAATCCTCCTACCTTTTATTGGGCCTCGAGGAGGAGTAGCCTCCATGACCTGTAGAGGTCTTGGCACCATAGTGGGGGTGCTTGAGGCTAACGGTTTGACGAATTTCACCTTTGGGGTCTTAGGTGCCATTTCCTCCTCCGAATAGGATGTCATCATTATCTCAGCTATGGGAATGTGAATAGAGATAGTCCCAATGAAGATTTGCCTTGTCAAGTGAACTTGGGGAGCCTTCTTGTGTCCTAAGGTTCCTTCTCCAAGTGGCTTATTGGGGTTCTTCAAGGTTGGTGTAACACCTCAAAATGAACATGCTTCATTGTTTGCAGTTTCTTAAATAATTCTCTTGATTAGAGGTGATAATCTCAAGATCGGGGTGTTACTGTTGTCCAATAAGGATAAGACTTAAAGCAACAACAATAGAGACATTATAGTTGAACATAATTCAAGCCCATAAACGTTTAACACCATCTAAAATCATACATGTATAGATGATAACAAACATAGAGTTTGCACATCGTATTAGACAAATCACCATTATTGTTACAGTTCTAACCACAAGATAACTAAAAATACATCTCCAAAAATAGAAGTGCAGTACACTATTACTAATCCAACCATGGTCCCTTGCTCACTTTTCATCCTTAGCAGGTTCATTAGCATAGGGGCAATTCAATGAGCACTTGCCTAAAATAAAACATAGCAAACATTTCGAATGTAAGCCGAAACTTAGTACATGCATTCTTGTATTGTTAAATGGTCATTGAAACCTTGACCGGGCCCACTTTGTAATTCATTTTAATTTAAAATAGGGAATGAGATGAACACAAAACTATATTGCTAGTTGTTATCTGGTAGTGAAACCCTGAGAACTGATATGATCTATAGATAGATGTATACCTAGCAAGCCGATCGGGGGACCTGACCTAAAGCCACGCAGGTAACTGAAAAGCAATGCCTTCTATTTGATAACTGATAGGGTCACTAATTACGTGACAAATTACTGATTAAACTTATTCATTGCTATACTTACCAAAAGGTTATAATTTTCACATGTACATTCATATTTCTAAAGATACAGGCAATGAACATATCTAAGATTTTTAATACAATCTCAATGGATAGTATTTATGCACAAGAGAAGGAGGAAATGATATATTAGGCCCTAATTCTTTTCAAAATTATCATTATAGATTCATGTAGTTAGCAAATGAACTTATTCTCGCAGCTGATACTTTTCATAGAACTTATTTACTAAATGACATTCAGACTCCAATGAATAAGTATAAGATAGATAATACAAACTATATAAACTACAGAAATTTAGTTTAAAGCAAGGTAATATAACATAATTTACAGTAAAATAAAGCAAGGAAAATAATTTAGGTTATAAAGGAATGGCGTAACAGAAGTAAAGAAAAATACTTCACAACTTACACTCTTGACCTCAAATTGAGGCCTAAAACCCCAATATGGATAGCATAAGAAGTCCTATAATACTTTCATTCACAGTGCAAAACCCAATTACCACAACACGACTCCTAAAATTGGGCTTAAACAAAACTGTGCACAGCTTCCATCTATGCTGCACAGTCTTAGCAAATCAGTGATAACGTTTTTCACAGAACTCATAATGAAGTGATTCAAGAAGCATTTGAAAAGTAACTTACTGGTCTATCTATACACAAAAATTCATAATTTTTTGGTGTGCAAAACAATACCAGTTTAATCACAAAGAGACCCCTATTTTGTGTCTATTCACAGCCCAACTGCCTATGCTCTCAACCTTTTCTTCACATCGTTTCCCTCCAAAATCACTCTTTAAAGTTACTAACCCATGATTTGTTATTTTCACCACCTTATAAAGCCATGTTACTCCAATTTCCTTAGTAATCATCTTCATCTAATTTTCAATTCTTCTCTTTACAAAAACACTTAAAACACATCCAAAATCTCACTTACTTACATAAATGTACAAAATAACCTTGTTTAATCAATCGAAGAAAATTTCCATAATCCACCTCTTTTTGCAAAAATCACCTTAAAGGTATTATCCAAGTTGAACAACACATCCAAATTTCATTTTCCATCCAATCATATACAATCAACATATTTGAAGCTAAAAATAAATTAATCCAATCATGATCATTAAAACCATAACTTATGACCAACTTGTACTTGCACTTAAACTCATCTAAAATCAACATAAATATCATGGTATTCATTAGTAATGCCAAAGATCACAAAATCAAATACAAAACAATCCAAATCCATCACTTCAAACTTAAACTTGCATGATCATAAACAACCTCAACCCTTGCATACTTTTAAGTTTAACCAACAATTAAAACATCAAAATAATTCTTATTTCTATCAAGATTTCATGATCAATAATCAAAATCAACATAAATAAGAATCAAAACTAAAAATCAACAAGACAGGTGATAGGGTTTACTCACTTTAAACTTGAATAAGGAGCTAGAAATGATGCTTGAAGGGTGTGGGGAGGTGGCTGGCGGTTTGGGGTGGCGTTTGGTGGTTGTCTGCCGGCCAGAGGTAGTGTGACTGGTGGCAAAAATAGCAAAACAGTGGGTAGAGCGGCTGGCCATGGGGGGTGGTGGAGGAGGAGAGAGAATATGCTTGATATTTTGTATTTTTTTTACTTGGATGGAATTGAACTAAATATTCACTTGGCTAAGTTTTCAACTTGCTAAAAGTATATTTTTGCTAATGATAATTAGGTATAATTGATGATAATTAGTTAAGCAAATAGGTAGTTAATTGTTGGGCCAAAATTGGGCCTGAAAGGATTTGGACCTGAAAGAAAATTAAACCTTATGCGATTAAATTTTTTGTAGCTCGAAATTAAATTTTGTGATATTATAAAAAATAATTTAGGCTCTTAATCCTTATTTATCAGGGCTACTATCGATTCACCCAAAATTTCCAACAAATAAAAACAGAATTGCACAGTGGGACCCAAATAAAATTTTTCCCAACCAGAATGATTAAATGCGATAAATAAATGTGAGGAATTTAATTAACATGACATAATTAAGTAAATAAACATGATTTAGGGTTGGGCTATTACAGTCGGGGATTTTTCACTTGTCTTTGCCCCCTTTTTAGTGGAAGTAGGGACCCAAGCCTGCCTTGAGGCTAAGGTAGGCACCCGAAGTTGCCTCGGGGCCAAATTAGGGACTGGAGATGGCCTTGGTCGGGTTGTTGCTCCGGTTACTAGTGCCTCCCTTGTCAAGGTTTCCCTCCAAGTCGAAACTTGCTTAGGGTGGGGAGCTTGTAACAGCCGAACCCTAAATTATGTTTATTTATTTAATTTCCTTATATTAATGATTTTCTCATATTTATTTAGTGCATTTAATCATCCCGGTGGGAAAAAAATTATTTGGGTCCTCACTTGGCAATTCGGGTTTTATTTAATTATTTAATTATTAGTGAAATTTTGGGAGAATTGATAGTAGGCCCTAACAATTATAATCTAAGTGATTTATTTTGTTTTCCGTAACATTACAAAAATTTAATTTTGAGTTACGCGAAAACGTTATCGTTATAAGGCGTTTTATTTCTGAACCCAATTTATTTCGCCCAATTGAAGCCACAAGCTTGCCTTATGAACCTAGCTAATTACCATGGTCTAAGCTTAACAATGGTTAGCCAAAAAGCTACTTTTGGGAGGGATAAATTTAGCCAAGTAATTTTTGAGTCATTTTAGCCAAGTGAAAATAACAACACACACATCTCTTTCTCCTTTCTCTCTCCACCAGCAGGCTGCCCCCTCCCCCCTACTGTTGTTTCTCCACTATTCCGGCCAGCCAGAGGCTGCCTCTGACCACCACAACCACCACCGACCACCACAACCACCACCAGCCATCTCCCACACCTCACACTACATACACCTCTTGCTTCCAAGCATCAAAGTGAGTAAAACCTAATCTTGATCTTATTTGTTTTGATTTTATCTTTGTTTTGATTCTTGTTTCGGTGTTTTTGATTATTGATCATGTTGTTTTGATAGAAATAAGAGCTATTTTAGATGTTATTTTGGATGTTTCAATTGTTGGATAGTAAGTAAAGGTTGAAGTTGATCATGTTCATGCAAGCTTAAGTTAAAACCATGTTTATGGATTGATTTGTATTTGATTTGGTAATCTTTAGCATTATTAATGATTATGATGGAGTTGTTGTAGTTTTGGAGGAGTTAAGGGTGAATCTGAGTTAGCCAAAAGTTAGGGTTATAATGATTATGAAAGGTTTAGTTTCCTTTAACATCAAGCATGTTATTTGTGTATATTTGATTGAAAAATGAGTCCTTGATGTGTATGATTATGAAGTGAAATTGAATATGATGGTTTTGCATGATGATGGGAGGACCAAAGCTTTATTACATGATTTTAGGGATTGATTTTAGATGAGAATTTGTGTGAAAAGAGAGCAGAAATCTAGGACAGTGGGGGCTGGGAAATGACAAAAAATAGGGGAAACTTTTCTAATAAACTGGTAATGATTAGCTAAGCCAAAAATTGTATTTTTAGTGTGTGGATAGATCACTGAGTTAGCTTTCCAATACCTTTTGAATCACCTTAATCCGAGGTCTGTGGAAAAAGTTATGGCTGTTTTACTAGAACTGCGTAGTTTAGACTAAAACTGGCATGCTTGTATTCTAGCCCCATTTAGGGAACCCTGTTATAGGAATGATGCTTGATGTTCTAAATGAAAGTTTTTCAGAGTTCTTAAGCTTTTGATATTGGCGTATTAGATATCAATTGGAAATCAGAAGACTAAGTTTCGAGTCATTCTTTCTAAGCCCCTATTATGCTCTTACTTTTCCTTTTACTATAATATTAGCTATGAAATAAATACATTTGCTAACTATATGTTCCTACAATGATATTTTTGTATAGAATCAAGGCCTAATCTATCGTTTCCTTCCCTTTTGTACATAATCCCATTTTAGTGAATTTCATTAAAAGTACTAGGTACATTAATTGCCTGTATCTTTAGAAATCAGCACGTATTTATCAAAATTATAATGCTTTGGTAAATATATCAATGAATCAGTTTAATCAATGATTTATCACATAATTAGTGACCCCGTTAGTTATCAGTTACAGGCAATTGCCCTTCAATTTTCCGCATGGCTTCGGGCCAGGTCCCCCGATCGACTTGGCCGATGTACACCTATCCTCAGATCGTAACAGTTACCAGGGTTTCACTAGCAGATAATAATTAGCAATGCGGTTTTATATTCATCTCATTCCCTATTTTAAATTAAAATGAATTACATTACAAGCCCAATCAGCTTTTCAATGATCATTTAGCAGTACAAGAGACTTAGTTTCGAATCAGAGTTCAAAATGTTTTCATATTTTATTTTAGGCAAATGTTCAGTGAATCGCCCTCAGGCTGGCAGACCGACTGAAGGTGATAAGTGAGCAAGGAAATCTTAATGGAACAGTGGTGTATATATTGAGATGCTTTTAACACTTTATTGTGAAATATTTTGATGTTGGAACTGTATACTCCACATGAATTACTATATTTTGGTGTAAACCTTAAGATAGTCGAATGGTTTGATGCTAGAGTTGTTTATATATGGTTTTGATGGGTTATGATTGAGTGAAGCCCTTATGATGATAAACGTTGTTTAGCATTGCTATATTTATTATTTATAATCAAAGCCTTGTCATTTTTAGACGGCGGTAAAGCCCCGATCATTTGATATATTACTTTGAATTGGTGAAACTAATGAAGAGAATGCAAACAGTGAATTATGTACATTTGGGTGTTATAAATTTTGTATCAGAGTCGAGTTTTGATTTTCCTGATGGGATACAGAGTATGGAGTTTAGATATAGGAGGGTGAGAAAGGTTATTAGTAAGAAATATCGCATACTATTAGAGATTTGTGATGTTAGAAATGAACTTATGATATTAGAAGTGCAGATTGTTTATCTTCTACATGCCCTCATTTGTATTTTCCTTGCTAAATGGATCCCTATGCTATTAATATGATGACTGGTACGTCTGTGGCGGCTTATATTTCACTATTGCATGCTAGTATTATAGCTCATGCACAAGATCCTTTCTTCAAGTTTAACAGCATCACGGTCCGTGCACATAGATTGCTATGGTCATTACCAACAGTTGATCCGTGGGTAGAGTTCAGGCTCCGTTATCATCATTTCATGATGACGGGGAATCCAAGTTGGGACGAACCCACGTTCCAGGTCCAGGAGGCTTGGGCTACCATCACTTCGGAGTTGACGTTGCTGGAGGAGTTCGAGTAGATGGAGATTACTACGAAGACTCTTCAGCACATTTTTCCGTTACTGCTTACACCACCTGCACTAGCATAGGGACCATCTTTGCCGCCTGCACTGGGCACCCCATTGATGCCCGACAGTCTTGGGGAGGCTCATGTGGTGGTGGATCTCCCCAATACACCGAAGATTGTAATAGTTAGTTCTGATGATGAGCCCATGGAGGGTTTTGAGGACGAGGACGATCCAGAGATGGATTAGGAGGTCGATGAGACAGTGGGAGAGCAGCAGGCTGATCAGGAGGTTGACGAGGTAAAGTTAGGGGTATCGGACAGCAGCTTCGACTTAGGCGAGGAGCTAGAGGATGAGTCCGACCTAGATTACAATCCGTCTAGGGATCGTTAGGTTTTTTTGTTTTTTTTTGGATGTTGACTTGACTAGGTTACATTTTGAGCCCCGCATGTATATAATACGGTCAGATTGGATAGTTGCATTTTGTGTAGCATATGACATCGTATATAGTTAGTCAAATCCTTTCGACCGTGATGACATGGTCTGTTTCCTTTTTTTGGGCATGTGACGGACTTAGGGACTGGGGGCTAGTTAGTGTTTTAGGTAGGAGCCAAGGCTGATCTTACTTAGTCAGCTAAATATGTTATATTTTGTTGATCATGTATATAAGCAGGCAGCTATATTTGTAAATCAGCAGTTATGAAATGATATAATGAAGCTTTCGGTTCTGTTTTAAACAATATTTGAGCCATATTAAATGTATTTGTTGGGTATGCTTATGTTATATGTTTGGGAATTCCAGTGATTGAATTGTTTCGTTTAATATATGAATCAAATGTATGAGTCAGTGCAAAACAATGTGGAGATTCATATAGAGGATAACTCGGATCATTGCTAAGGATCGGGTGAACAAGCCTCACATCATATGCCACCAAATTTTACCCAAATGCCACCAATTCCCACCGATTTCACTAACAATATTGGGGATCCAAACTATTGGCCGACCTTAGTAGCTGAACTGATGAAGCGGATTCCCCAAGTACCTACTGAAACCCCTCCTAAAGATGATAAATTAGTAGATATGGTAGCACAACGCAACCCTAAAGTGTATGATGAAAATTGTGATCCAGTAGTATTGGAGGAATGGGTAAGAGGAATGGAGAAAATCTTACAGTAGTAGAGGTTCCAGAAGAAAAGAAAGTAAATATTAGAATGTATTATTTGACTGGTGAAGCTGATATTTGGTGAAACACCCTGAATTCAGTTGGAGTAAATTTCTAAGTGATTTGAGGGCAAAATTTTACCCAATTGTGGTCCAAAGACAAAAGGAGAAAGAGTTTATGGAGCTTAAGATGAGTGGCAACATGACTGTGATGCAGTATGCCAGTAAGTTCATAGAGTTATTCAGATTTGTCCCTGAATTTGTGTCATCTGAAAGGTTAAAGATGAGGAGGTTTGAAGAGGGTTTGCCTTCTATATTTGAAATCAGTTAGCTAGGCAATCAATCTTGATTTACCAAGGGCTATATAAGCGAGCTGCTGAAGTGGAGCAAGTGAAGGCGGAGTTAAGGGCCCTGAACCTGATCAACCAAAAGGGAAAAGGGATTGAGCAAGGAAATCCGAGTGAGAGTGTGAGCCAGAAGAAACCTTTTCTCACTCCTCCTAAGACCCGTTCTGTAGGCTTAGCAGAGCCCTATGGAAAATACAGAAGAACAAATCACATCACTCTTGAGTGCCGCATAGGAACCCACAAATGCATGTGGTGTGGAAGCGCGGAGCACCTCATTGCTACCTATCCAAGAAGACTGAAAGCGGTGGATAAGGGTGTAGCAAAACCCTTAGCCCCAACTCGCCAAAGGTGATGTATCCTCAAGGAAAACCCAAGAGGATAGGAACAAGGGTGGGATGAAAGCAATGGGAGGTAACAACAAGGCAACTTTGAATTCACAAACTCACCTTGAGCTGGGAAGGATAGAACCGGAACTAACACCTACCTTGGATACAGAAACACCACCAAGGTTTGATGTTAGGGCCCTTAACAACCTCTTGGATACAGAAACACCACCAAGAAGGAAGTTAAGACTCTTACTAGATCACCACTCAACTTGGCCAAAAGATGAGATAAGCTAGAAGAGAGTTTGAGGATTCAAAGGAGCAAAGCTCAACTTTCATTCAATAAACAAGCTTGAGTGTGGCCGGCCAAGCCTTGGGGGGTATTAATACAAGCTTTTCAAGTACAAGCATAGGCCTTAGGTTGCACTACAAGCTAAACTAGGCAAAATTACAAGGATCAAATCAAAGCATAAATGGGTAGATGCATCCTCCACTTGACAACTCTTCAATGCTCATCTAGAGGATGATGTGTCGACTTTAGGGACTAAAGGAAGCCTCCATTCAGCTGATGCACCTTATGCTAAGCTAGTTTAGGAGCTAAACTAGGTAGAAATCACAAAATCCAAACAACACAAAACCGGTTAGATTGAACCCGGGCATGACACCTCATCTTTGCTGATCTTGAGGCTTAGGTGTCGACTTAGGGGCCTTTGGAAGCTTCACTCAGCAGATTGGTACTCCTTAGGACAGCTCTTTCAAGTGGCTAAGCATGGATTAGAGCAAAAATCACCTCAATCATCTCTCCTTGTACCGGCTGGCCATGTACCGGGTAAAGAGGTGTTTTGTGCAATGTTTTGGTGGATAATAGCTCTATATGTGTGTAATTTGGCTGAGTTTTTTTATGGCCATTTGATAATATTTTTAAGGTACTTTCAAGCCATGAAAGTTTCAAACCAAATAGAGGAGAAAAAGTCCACCAACACAGTCCTTAAATTCGGACAGTCCAGTTTCTGGCCAGAATGTAGTGTTTGACTTGGCTTGAGGTTTTGAGGTACCAAATGATCTCCAAATGACTTGCAAGAGGTCTTGATGGAAAGAGCACTTCTTGAACTTAAACTTAGGCTTCCTGCAACCCCATTTCAGCCTTGGGAAGGTTAGGAAATTAGGTGCACAAAACCGGGTTTGTGCACGCCTGAAATTCCAGTTTTGACAAAAAGGTTCTCTTGTGTTCCTAGGCTGATTTCTTGCACTTTGGACGTGGAACTTGGACTCTTTGGGCTTCCTTGTGGGCCATGGATCATGCTAGGGGATGGACCTCCATCAAAAGGGCCCCACCACCAAGGCCTACACCAGTAGGATGATGTATGTAATGAGTAAGAAGGAAGTTGCTACATCGAGTACGGTAGTAACTGGAACTCTCCTTTTAAATTCGAAGCCATTTTGTGTATTATTTGATTGAGGTGCTACTTATTCATTTATATCCATCCGATCTGCCATGCAATTAAACCTGGAGGATAGGAGGACGGAAATCAATTATAGGACTAAGCTACCTAATGATTCTGTGATTGAGTGCCCTATCTCTCACAAACTTGTGCCCATTACCATTGGTGAAACCACCTTCCCTATAGATTTGATCCAATTTGATTTATTTGATTTTGATATCATTTTGGGAATGAATTGGTTGCACACTTATAGAGCTAAAATTGACTGTGAAGATCTTAAGGTTATTTTGAAGGATGAAAAAGAAAGAGAAGTATCTTTCAATGGGAAGAGAGAGAAAAAATTTTGTCCCTTGATTTCTGCTATGAAAGCAAGTTAGCTGTTATGTCAAAGGTGTGTTGCATATTGGTGTTACGCTATTGACACCTAAACAAAAGAAGAGAAAGCAAAAAAAAAATTTCTGTTGTTTGTAAGTTTGAAGATGTTTTTCCTGAAGAGTTACCAGGACAACCCCTGTAAAGGGAAATTAATTTTGGAATTAAGTTAATCCGTATGCCCAATTTATCTCCAAAGCCCCATATCGTATGACCCCGACTAAGCTTAAGGAACTGAAGATTTAGTTAGGTGAGCTATTGCAGAAGGGCTTTATCAAGCCAAGTGTGTCACCATGGGTGCCCTAGTGTTGCTCGTAAAGAAAAAGGGTGGAACCTTAAGGCTATGTATTAACTACAGGGAGCTGAAAAAGATCACCATCAAAAATAAGTACCCTTTGCCACGAATAGATGACTTGTTTCACCAACTACAAGGAGCATGAGTCTGCTCTAAGATTGATTTGAGGTCAGGGTACCATCAACTTAGGATTAAACCTGAAGGCATCCCCCAGATAATATTTAGGACCAAATATAGTCATTATGAGTTTACAGTAATGCCATTTGGCCTCACCAATGCCCCCACAGCCTTCATGGATCTTATGAACAGGGTCTTCAGACCCTACGTAGACAAGTTTGGAGTGGTGTTCATAGATGACATCCTTATATATTTTAAGGATGGGGAGGAACATGCTGATCATTTGAGGATGGTGTTGCAAACCCTGAGGGAGCATCAACTTTATGGCAAATTAAAGAAGTGTGAACTTTGGTTGGAAGAAGTGGTATTCTTGAGACATGTGGTTATAAAAGAAGGAATCAAAGTTGACCCCCAGAAGGTGAAGGCAATCACGGAATGGTCAAGGCCTACCAACGTCACTAAGATTAGAAGCTTTCTGGATTTAGCGGGCTATTATTGAAGGTTCGTTAAGGACTTTTCGAAAATAGCTTCACCCCTGATAAATTTGAAGAAAGTGAATAAATTTGAATGGACAGAGAAGTGTGAACGAGCCTTTCAGGAGTTAAGACAGCGATTAACTACTGCCCCAATCCTAACGTTACCAATGGAGGGTAAAGAGTATACTATTTATAGTGATTCTTCAAAGAACAATGGGGTGTGTACTGATGCAGGAAGACAAAGTAGTAGCTTATGCCGCTCGATAGTTCAAGCCTTATGAGAAAAATTACCCTACTCATGACATGGAGTTAGCAGCCGTGGTCTTTGCATTGAAAATTTGGAGACATTACTTATATGAGTACCATGCAAGATCTATACTAACCATCAAAGTCTGAAGTATATCTTCACCTAGAAGGAGCTCAATTTGAGACAACGACGTTGGCTTAAGTTGCTTAGAGGCTATGATTTGCAGATTCAATATCATCCAAGAAAAACAAATGTTGTAGTAGATGTCCTTAGTAGGAAAGCGCAACATAGCCCAAGCACTGTGGTGATTACTCAGTTGAGTCTCTCAAGAGAGCTTGAGGACTTGGGAATTCAACTAGTGTCCCATGGGCAAGCAAATGTTTAATTATCAGCACTTACGTTACAGCCTTCTATAGTGGAAAAAATTCGGGTGAACCAGGAAAGTGATCCTGAACTCCAAAGAATAAAGCAAAATTTAGAGAAAGGGAAGTCTCCTGGGTTTGTAGTGTATGAGGATGGGACCCTGCGATTCCAAAATCGCCTATGCGTATCTAAAAAAGAGGAATTAACAAAATAGATCTTAGAGGAGGCTCACAATATTCGCTACTCAGTGCATCCAGGAGGGACCGAGGTGTACAAAGACCTGAGACAATACTTCTGGTAGAATAATATAAAGAAGGAGATTGCAAAATATGTAGATAAGTGCCTAACTTGCCAGAAGGTTAAAGCAGAGCATCAGTGTCCCCTAGGTGAACTGCGATCCCTAGAGATTCCCACTTGAAAGTGGGATTTGATCTCAATAGACTTCATTATAGGTTTACCCCTGTCTACCTCGAAGAAGAATGCTATCTGGGTCATAGTTGATCGACTCACCAAGTTAGCCCATTTTCTGCCAATTAGGGATACCTGGGGAGTTGAAAAACTAGCCCAACTATATGTTAAGGAGATAGTCCGCCTACATAGGATCCCCTTAGGCATAGTATCAGATAGTGACCAAAGATTCTAAGCCCGTTTTTGACAAGCACTTCAAAAAGCCTTTGGGACCAAATTGAACTTTAGTAGCTCTTATCACCCTGAGACAGATGGGCAAACTGAAGAGTGAATCAAATTCTAGAGGACATGTTAAGAGCTTATGTATTGGAGTTCTAAGGGAAATGGGAAGACAATCTACTGTCAGTGGAGTTTTCTTATAACAATAGCCACTAGTCCACTATCAAAATGGCCCCGTTTGAGGATTTATATAGGAGAAAATATAGAACCCTGCTGTGCTGGAATGATTTGGACGAGGTATTGATCATAGGTCCCAAGATGGTCCAGGAAACCATTGAAACAATAGAAGAATTCGAGATCATATTAAGGCTGCCTAGAGCCGATAAAAGAGTTATGCGGACAAAATAAGAAGGCCTTTGGAGTTTTAAGTAGGCGATAAAGTATTTCTGAAAGTTTCACCAACCAGGGGTATCAAGAGGTTCAGAGTACGAGGCAAATTAAGTCCAAGGTATATTAGACCTATAAAATCATTGAAAAGTTAAATCCCGTAGCATATCATCTAGATCTGCCAGTAGAACTTGAACACGTGCACAATGTGTTTCACATCTCTCAGCTTAAGAAGTATATTCCAGATCCGGACCAAATCATTATACCTGAACCTATTGAAATCACTGAAGATCTAGTGTATGAAGAGCAATCAATCCAAATACTAGATCACAGGATTAAGTAGCTACGTAACAAGTAGATACCTCTAGTCAAGGTGCTAAATCATACCTCCGAAGAAGCCACTTGGGAGACCAAAGCAGAAATGAAAGCCTAGCACCTACTTTTATTTGAGGTAATCTTGCATGACATGGCAAAGTTCATAAGTTTTGAGGATGAAAGTCTTTAAGGGGGGAAGACTGTGATAGCCTAACCCTAAATTACTTTTATTTATTTAATTACCTCAATGATTTTCTCATATTCATTTATCATATTTAATCATCCCAGTAGGAAAAAATTTGTTTGAGCCATCACTTGGCAATTTGAGTTTTATTTACTTATTTGATTATTAATGAAAATTTTGGGAGAATTGATAGTAGGCCCTAACAATTATAATCTAAGTGATTTATTTTGTTTTCTGTAATATTATAGAAATTAAATTTTGAGTTACGTGAAAACGTTATTGTTACGGGGCGTTTTATTTCCGAGCCCAGCTTATTTCGGCCCAATTAAAGCCCAATAAACTTGCCTTATGAACCTAGCTAATTACCATGATCTAAGCTTAACCATGGTTAGCCAAAAAGCTACTTTTGGGAGGGATAAATTCAGCCAAGTAATTTTTGAGTCATTTTAGCCAAGTAAAAATAACAACACACACATCTCTCTCTCCTTTCTCTCTCCACCGGCCGGCTGCCCCCTCCCCCCCTCTACTGCTATTTTGCTATTATTTCAGCCAGCCAGAGGTTACCTCCAACTACCATAACCACCACCAACCATCTCCTACACCTCACACCACATACACCTCTTGCTTCCAAGCATCAAAGTGAGTAAATCCTAATCTTGATCTCGTTAGTTTTGATTTTCTCATAGTTTTGATTCTTGTTTTGTTGTTTTTGATTATTGATCATATTATTTTAATAGAAATAAGAGGCATTTTAGATGTTATTTTGGATGTTTTAATTATTGGATAAGTTGGATAGTAAGTAAAGTTTGAGGTTGATCATGTTTATGCAAGCTTAAGTTAAAACCATGTTTATGGATTGACTTGTATTTGATTTGGTGATCTTTAGCATTTTTAATGATTATGATAGAGTTGTAGTTTTGGATGGTTTTGGAGGAGTAAAGGGTGAATCTGAGTTGGCCAAAAGTTAGGGTTTTAATGATTATGAAAGGTTTAGTTTCCTTTAATATCAACCATTTTATTTGTGTACATTTGATTGAAAAATGAATCTTTGATATATATGATTATGAAGTGAAATTAAGTATCATGGTTTTTCATGATGATGGGAGGACCAAAGCTTTGTTACATGATTTTACGGATTGATTTTAGATGAGGATTTGTGTGAAAAGAGAGCAGAAAGCTAGGACAATAGGGGCTAGGAAGTGGCAGAAAACAGGGAAAACTTTGCTAATAAACTGGTAATGATAGGCCAAGCCAAAAATTATGATTTTTGGTAGGTAGATAGATCAGTGAGTTGCCTTTCAAATTTCTTTTGAATCACCTTAATCTGAGGTCTATGAAAAATGTTATGGCTGTTTTACCAGAACTGTACGGTTTAGACCAAAACTAGCATACTTGTGTTCTAGCCCCATTTTGTGAACCCTATTGTGGTAGTTATGCTTGGCGTTCTGAATGAAAGTTTTTCAGGACTTCTTAAGCTTTCGATATTGGGGTATTGGGTCTCAATTGGAGATTAGAAGACTAAGTTTCAAGTCATTCTTTCTAAACCCCTGTTATGCTCTTACTTTTCTTTTACTGCAATATTAGCTATGAAAGAAACACATTTGCTAACTATATGTTCCTACAATGGTATTTTTGTACAGAATCAGGGCCTAATCTATCGTTTCCTTCCCTTTTATGCATAATCCCATTTCAGTGAATTTCATTAAAAGTACCAGGTACGTTTATTGCCTGTATCTTTAGAAATCAGCACGTATTTATCAAAATTATAATGCATTGGTAAGTACATCAATGAATAAGTTTAATCAATAATTTGCCACATAATTAGTGACCCTATCAGTTTTTAGTTACAAGGCATTGTCCTTCAGTTACTTGTACGGCTTCAGGCCAGGTCCCCCGATCGACTTGGCAGGTGTACACCTATCCTCATATCGTAACAGTTACCACGGGTTCACTATCAGATAATAATTAGTAATGCAGTTTTATATTCATCTTATTCCCCATTTTAAATTAAAATGAATTACAATGTGAGCTCAATAAGTCTTTCAATGATCATTTAGCAATACAGGAATACATGTACTGAGTTTCGGCTCATAGTTCAAAATGTTTTCATGTTTTATTTTAGGCAAATGTTTAGTGAATTGCCTTCAGGCTGGCAGACCGATTGAAGGTGATAAGTGAGCAAGAAAGTCTGAATGGAATAGGGATGTATTAGTATTGAGATGCTTTTAACGCTGTATTGTGAAATATTTTGATGTTAGAACTGTATACTCCACATGAATAATATAGTGTAAACCTTAAGATAATCGAATGGTTTGATGCTAGAGTTGTTTATATATGGTTTTGATGGGTTGTGATTGTGTAAATGCCTTGTGATGGTAAATGTTGTTTACCGTTGCTATATTTATTATATATAAGCAAAGCCTTGTCCTTTTTGGACGGTGATAATACCTTAATCATTTGGGATATTACTTCTAATTGGTGAAACTACTGAAGAGAATGTAAACAGTGAATTATGTACATTTAGAATGTTACAGAGCTCCTACTAGGTTACACAGCATAACCATTGAGGGGTATGCCATGGAGGATGACCTTAGTTAAGAAGCCCTCCTCAAAGCTGTTTTAGCTAGCTCCAAGGCTGGTGATGGAGCTAGCTTGGGTGTGCCAGACTTAGCGCGATGCTTGTCGCTTCTACGCTTTAGGTTCTTGATCGCCTTCTTGGTAAGTGGTTTGTCGGTCTTAGGGGTGAGCTTGCTTGCCCTTTCGAGACCTTGTAGTGGTTCCGTTGAATTTGACAATGGCAACTCAGCAAGGATGGAAAATGGCCCAACAGTGAAGGTCACCTGAATGTTCTTCCTTGCCTCACGAAGGTGACGTGAGGCTCATTGAAGTTGACGGTGACTTGATGTAGCATTGTTCCTTTCATGGAAAACAAACAAAAAACAAAAACGAAAGAAAGAAAAAATAATATCACAAGCTAACATAAACAAATTGGAGATGAAAAGGAAAATATGTTGAGCAATATTTTAATAAAAATAAATAAGGTGCACAATGCATCTATCCGATGTACAAAAATATACATCAGTTTATTTTGAGTACGACCCTATTCAAGAGGATAGACCTCCTTACTTACGTATCTCTCTCGAGAGACCACCCTTTGGTTTTGAGTCATCATGTTTATTTTTCTTTCTTTGTTTTGTTTTACGTTAATAAGATTTTATGTAATTTGGATTGACAATTATCATGTTTTTAATGTCAAATCACCCGCATCCGAAACTTAATTGCATCAGATGGTGATTGCATAGGTACCTTCCATGAAGGGTACTATACGCACATATTCTTCATGTGCAGGTTAGGGAGTGGGTAATTTTAGCTGATTTGAAATTTGGTTTGCACTCACTTTTTTGTCATGAACTGCCTACGTACCTCTTTTATAGAGGATCAAACCGACCATAGCTCTTTTAATTTTATTTGATTTAATTTATCTTTCATTTTGGTTAAGTTAGTGACCATTTGATACGATTTTATTTATTTTGGACTAAAAATGTTCACAATTTTGATTTAATTTTGATATTTGGATTTTTTTTAAAATCGTGGCTAAGTTATGCTTTTAGCCATTTCATGATTTTTATTTACCAACTTAGCCTTTATTGGGGTTAGTCCATTAATTTTGTTTAACTTGCAATTGCACCCGAAATTCATTTATGGGTTTCCTACGTGCCCTTAGTGGAATAAAGTCGACGTAGTTTTGGACCCAACATTCTTTTTTCATCTTATATCATGGACGGCAGAAATTTGGTGAGCTTGGCTGTATATTTGGCTTAGGTTTGGTTTGTTTTTCTGTACTTATGATTTGAGAAGGATTTGACTTTTGTGAGAAGCTTAGTTTTTTCATTTGTTTTGGTTATGTAACAGATAACCAAAAGTTGCAAAACTGTAATTTTGGTCCTTTGTCAGAGAGGAGGGGGGATATAAATAAGGATTTTTTAGTCAATTTTATGGACTTGGAAATTTGAAGGGTTGTCAGTTTATATATGTGGAGATCGGTCTTTTATTATTTGGGCAAGTAAGGTATAATCAACTCGGAAAATTCACTTTCTGTGAGGGGGTAATTAAGAACCTTAATTTAGACTGAACCCAAAAATTTTTATATCGAGCTTCCTATATATCCTTAGTGGAATCAAGTTAATGTAGTTCTGGTCGATACTTGACTTAATCATATTTTTTATTTCCCTTTGCACATTTGGCTTGAAATTTCTCCATGTCCACTCATATTTGGACTCTTGAGTTTTATTATTGAGCAAATTCGATAAGAGTCACAAATTTCATAATTTAATGACATCTTTTGAAAATAGATAGTCAAATGCCTATTATCATTCTATTTAAATTTTGGATTCCCTGGCGTACAATTTGGTTGAGAAGTTTTACCTTCAACTAAGCCAAATAATAATCCCCCACGTCAAAAACGTTGGCACAGCCTTTAAGCCTAAATATTTAGATACTTGACTTCAGTTTTGACTTTATAACAAGTGAAGACCCAAGTAACTAAACTAGCCTATTAATTTTGGGCATCTGGCTATCAAAATTTGATAAGTTGGAGATGTAATCAACCCCACTTTTCAAGTATTCAACCCCCACTTTTCTTGTTTTTTGAAACCCCCACTGCCACATATTTGTAAATAATAAGTTTTAATGTTTACTTCCTACGTCATTTTGCTTGCCAAGTAGATTTTCATTCCCCCCTTTGCGGCTTACTATTCATTGAATTATATCAAACCATTTTTCTTAAGGCTTTTTCCCTTCATTTTTAGGAGGACAACAGCCATGGAAGGCTTTATACTTTCCTATTTAATCAATTGGAGAAGACAATAAGTATGGTAAAGTCAAAAGCCACAGGTTTGATTTTTTTAATTATTAGCGCTCATGGTTTCATGTTGCTCTGTATTTGCTTGGCGAGTTCCTTCACCCCCTAGTGAGCTCTTGAATCAAATTAATTTATGGAATTCGTGATTTTAACACTATCAATGATTTTAATGATGCTAATTATAGATTTTGATGCTATTTGATTTTGCAACTTCCCCTTTGGTAGACTTTTAGTTTCTTAGTTTCAACCAATTAATTCACAAGTCTAACTTCAAGATGCAACACTACTACTTAGTAATATCTCTATTTTATTTCGATTAGTTGAAAGCAAAGCTTTTTTTTTAATTCTAAAATGAGGCTTTTGGTCGTAGCCTTTTCTCAAAATAGAGCAACATCGTTCCAAAACAAGGACTTGTGCCAAGGGGTTACTTCACAAATTAGCATGCGTTCCACCTCAAAGCTCCATTCTTCATTATTAACTCCTTTTAGAAGTCTAGCAAGACCAAGGATCTGTCAGAATTCAAATTATCGATCCGATAGGATCTAGGATTGGTGGAATCCTTGATTTCTCAAGTCCATCACGGTTCAAGATCTAGCAGGATCCATTTATTTTGTGATCCCACAGGATCTATGAGTCTATGGTTCAGACTGGAACTAAGTATTCTTTGTGCATCCCATAGAAAAGTAGTCTGGGATTGAGAAATTTGAGTTGGATAGGATTTGTGACTCATCTTCCACTTGGGTGTGAGATGAATCCAGAATTGAGAGATGTTAAAAAGATGGAGACCTTATATTTTCTTACCTTTGAATCCTTAACCAGTTGGAGAGTATGAGTACTACTTAAGTATCTTCTTCCCAAACTGAAATTTTGATCTATGCTTTTGTGCCTCACCCTTTCTGTTTTTGGGTGTAATCTTTGTATTTGGATCTTTTCTTCTACTCCTCTCTAAACCTCACCCTTTTTTCGTCCTCCCCCCCTGAGTTTTTATTGGGTGAGTACATGGAAGTTTTCATATAACTGCAAACTACCTCCACAATCTTCCCACATAGCAAGTCATAGGTGAGTGGAGATTCACTGATTATATTTAGTTATTTCCTCTTTTTTTTAAATTCTAATTGAATATAACTGCTTAGGCACTTTTGTAATCATCAACCCAGTGCTTTTTTTATGATCATATTTTTTTCGTTGGAATGCAATCAAACCAACAAACATATATGTTGCTCAGAAGCCCCCTTAACATGGCATTCTCAAGTTTTTAATTGTTTTTAAAGGACACAATGATATTTCCTTTTTTCAATTTTGAGGCCAACTTCAATTTTTTATGATATACGTAAGGAATTGTTATTCATGAAAAAAAATTGCCCATATTTTTGGAGAGTCTCCTGATAATTGTCATCTCATCGAGTGCTGAAGATGATCTTCATTACCCAAAAGATGATTTTATCGATAATGTTTGCTATCATTTTGCCCTGATGTTTCATATGGATTTTTCGCTACTAGCAATTCCATGACATTGATTGTTAGGGGTCTTATGCCTTCTTCAAATTCAAAATGTTAGTCCTAGGTCAATGTCTCATCTAAGTCACTCTAGTACAAAGAGTGCTACATTTTCTTCCGTATAAAGCCTTAATCGCCATTTTACTAGGGAACTGGTAACCATTGCTGCGAGAAAATTCCATCAATGGTGAGTCTTTTTCCTGTTATCCCTTGGAACCTAGTATATGAACTCTCAAGATGTTTCCTAGAATTTGATTCACTTTTTCAGTGTGCTTATCTATCTCGGGATGATAAGAACTGGTAAAATTTAATTTGCTTCCACAGGCTTCTTGAAGTGCTTGCTAAAATGGGCTTGAAATCTCTGATCCCCGTTTAATACAATATATGTTGGAATTTCGTGGAATTAAACTATCTCCTTAACATGTAGTTGGGTAAGTCTTTTGACTCTCCAAGTATTTTGAATTTCCTTCATTATGGAGGACTGTAGGGTAAATTAAGTGATGACAATTGGTCATTTGCTTGCGTGTGTGACACTAATTGAGTACCAGTTTTCAAGGCCTCTCAAGAGGTTCAGCTGAGTAATTACTACTGCACTCAAGCTATGTTGTGAGTTTCTACTCAGCGCATCTGCCATAACATTTTCTTTCTTTGGGTGATATTGGATCTACAGGTCATAATCTTTAAGCAACTTCAGCCAATGCCTTTGTGTCAAATTGGGTTCTTCTGAGTGAAGATATACTTCAAACTTTGATGATTAGTATAGATCTTATATGATAAGCAATGTTTTCAAATTCTCAGTGTAAAAACCACAACCGCTAGTTCTGGATCATGGGTAGGGTGTTTTTCTCTCATAAGGCTTAAACTGTCAGGAGATATAAGTTACTAGTTCATCTTCTTATAACTTGTAGCTTTCTTCAACAAATTAGTCAGGGAAGGCGATATTTGACAAATCCTTCCCGAACTCGATAATACCCTGGTAAACCGGAAAAGTTTTTGATCTCAATAAAATTTGTGAGCCTTGGACACTCTTTAATTGCTTTCACCTTCCTTTGAAACCACATATCCCCAAAAATACCACTTCTTCTAACCAAAACTCATGTTTCTTGCATTTGCTATGTAATTGATGTTTCCTCAAGGTTTGCAACACCATTCTCAAATGAGTAATGTGTTCGTTTCTGTCTTTGGAGTAAATCAAGATATTGTCTATGAATAACACCTCAAACTTGCCCAAATAGGGTCTAAAAACTCTATTCATAAGATCCATAAAGGCCATGGGGTCATTTATCCGATCAAAAGGCATCGTGATGAATTCATAGTGACCAAACTTGGTCCTAAGTGCGGATTGGGAATGTCTTTAAGTGAAATCTTAAGTTGATGGTATCCTGATCTGAAATAATTCTTGAAAAAGACTCCTATTTCTTACAGTTGAGCAAATAAACCACCTATTCGGGACAATGGGTATTTGTTTTTGTTGGTGATCTTGTTCAGCTCCATGTAATCGAAACATAACCTCGAAGTTCCATCTTTCTTCTTTACAAATAGAACTGGGGCACCCCATGGTGATACACTTGGTTTGGTAAATATCTTCTGTAATAGCTCATCTAATAGAATCTTTAGTTTTCTAAACTCTATTGGGGTTATATGATATGGGGCTTTAGAGATATATTGGGCATCAGGGATTAATTCAATATCAAAAATCATTTTCTCTTTGTAGGGCAGGCCCAGTGACTCTTTAGGAAAACATCTCTAAATTCACAAACTACAGAGATATCTTTTGCTCCTTCTTCTTGTGGTTGAGTATCAATAGCATAACACCAATGCCCAATATATCCTTGACATAAGAGCTCATTTGCTTTCATAACATAATTTAAAGGACAAGTTATTTCCTTTCTTTGCCCATAAAACATATTTCTCTCCCTTGTTCATCCCTTTAAATAGCCTTAAGGTCCTCACAATCTTTCTTGACCCCATGAGTACATAACGAGCTCATTTCTAAAATGTTATCAACGTCTGACAAGTGAAATTGAATTAAAACCCTAGGAAATACTATCCCACCAATAGTAATTGGAGCAAGTTTATAAGAGATAGGACACTGAACTCTAGTTTCTGTCTCCTTATTTTCAAGGTTTAGTTGCATAGCATATCGAGTGGATATGAATGAATGAGTGACAACTGAATCAACGAATACACAAAATGGCTTTGAATTAACAAAAGAGTTTTGGTAACTATGGTACCAAAGGTGCTGGCTTCCTTCATGCTCAACATATACGTCGTTCCTATAGCTGCGGGCCTTGTAGGTAAAGCCCTTATCCACAGCCTTCAACCTTCTAGGACAGGTAGCAATCAGGTGTTCTAGGCTACTACACCATATGCATTTATTAGTTCCCACTTGACATTTAGGAGTAGTGTAGTTGGTTCTTCCACATTTCCCACAAGGTTTCGCTAGACATGTAGGATGACTCTTATGAGAAGTGGGAGTAGGCTTCTGCTGGTTTACACTGTTACTTAGATGTCCCTGCTCGGTCCACTTCTTCGGTCAGGTAAAATGTTCCTATGTTCCCCTTTTTATTCTCTGGAACCCCCACTATTATGAAAATCTTTTCTATTCCTCTAGTCCATGCTTCTAGTTCCACTGGGTTATGCTTTCCATCATATACTTTAGGGTTACATTACCCACCATATATGCTAATTTATTGACTTTATAAATTTATGAAGGATTTCGGAAGGTGCTAGGGCTATTCGTTTCCTATGCTCAGACACCAAGGTCTGTTAATAATTAGAGTTCCCATAGTGCTAACTAACTCATAGGGAATTGAGGGCATTCCACTAAGGGTTATTGGCACATTACACAAAACTTGATCACCTGACCCCTGACCATAATCTAAATTTTCTTCTATGTGGGTTTCTGCATTGTTTTACACATATTCTGATATTATGACTATCCATTCAGCTGAGTAACTTAGTCAACCAACTACAACCAACATATAAGATACACATACATAATAGATACAACTAGCAAGGCCCAAGTATTATTAAAACATAAAACAAAACTTCATTATATCATTGCTATAAGTACTCGCATACATACATATACATGGTTCCACAAAGAATATCACATCCAACTGACTACCCAAGTCAACCTTTACACCAACCTCCAAATTATAACACTACTTAGCCCCAATAGACCAAGTCTGCCACATGCTCAAAAATAGGCAGACTAGTCAACACAATCAGAAAGATCTGTCTAACTATATATAATGTCATAACCTGCACAAAATTCATCTATCCAACTAGCTATACTATATACATGTGAGCCCAAAAAGTAATCTATTTGAGATGTCAACATATAATATAAATCAATCTAATGATCCCTAGATGGATCATAGTCTAGGTTAGACCCATTCCGAGGCCCCCTGCCCAAATTAAAACTATTGTCTAAAACATCAATCTCTGTATTCTCATCATTATGGTCAAGCTGATGCTCCTCCAATTCTGGGTCCTTCTCTGAATATCCTATAAGGTCACAATCAGAGCTAAACTATGGTGTATTAGGGAGATCTATAACAATGTGGACTTCATTTAATCCTTTAGATATAGGGATCCCCACTCTAGTTTCCGATGACTTTAGGTTGTCTGGCGGCTGAGGAGTGCTCAGTGCGGGTGGTGATGGTCTGGGAGATACAATGTGTAATAAAAATATATACTGCAAAATGTTCATGTTATTCCCTCATGGCTTAAACTCCTCCCTTAATAACATCTCAATGATAATGTTAGCCCAGGCCTTGCGAAACTGAAATCTAGGTTCATCCCATCCAAGGCTTGAGTCATCATAAAGTCATAATATCAGGTCCTAAACTCAACCCAAAGGCCAACTGTAGATAAGGTCTATAACAGCCTATGTCTATGGACCACAACACTATGAAACTTATAAATGGGGTCTGCACATAGGCTACTATACTAGCATGAAGTAAAGAGAAGTGAATGGCCACAGAAGTACCTGACATTATATACACTGCATACGGATCCATCTAATAAGGAGAAATATAAGTGAAGAACATAGGAGAGATAAATAGACATTTCTTTTGTCATAAGTCATAAGTCTCTAATATCACAAGTTTCCAATGATATCACAACAACCCTCGCTAACCAACTTTCTCGCTCTCTTAACTCCACTCTCCATGCTCCATATTCTGTCAAGGATGATCAAACCCGACTCTGATACCAAATCTATAACGCCCCCAAATTAAACATGTTCCACTATTTGCAATCACTATTCTAGTTTCCTCAATTTCAACTGATAAACCCAATGATCAGGGCGTTATCGCCATCCAAAAGGACACGGCTTGAAGCATGAGTATTAGAAATAACATAGTTTGACATAGCTTCAACCATGCACATTCATACATAATCAAACCATATACAGTCAAGTATTAACCAATATAAGGTTTATACACCAAAGTAAAAGAATTGACAATATAATCTACACCTCCATCCCCTGAAGATTTCAAAATATAGCTTCAAAATATGCATGTACTATGTCACTGTTGATCCACCAGATTCCCTTGCTCAACTTATTTTCTTCAACTGGTTTGCTAGCATGAGGATGATTCGCTAAGCATTTGCCTAAAACAAAATATGAAAACCATTTCAAACTGTGAGTTGAAGCTCAGTACATGCATTTCTGTATTGATAAAAGATCTCTGCATAAATTGAGTAGGTGCCCACTTTGTAATTCATTTTAAGCTAAAACAAAAACAGTGAATGAGATGAATGTAAACTGCAATTGCTAGTTATTATCTGATAGTGAACCCCTTGATACTATTACGATCTATGGATAAGTGTACACCTACCAAGCCGACCAGGGGACCTGGCCTGAAGCTGCATGGATAACTGAAGGGTTATGCTCTGTAACTGATAACTGATAGGGTCACTAATTATATGACAAATCATTGCTTAAACTGATTCATTGATGTACTTACCAAAACATTATCATTTTGATAAATACGTGCTAATTTATAAAGATACAGGCAATAAATATACCTGAAGTCTTTAAAATATAATCTCACTTGATAATATGTATGCACAATGGGAAACGATAGACTAGGCCCCGTTTCTACTTAAGAAATGTAGTTATAGGTAAATGCAGTTAGTAAACAACTTTCACTCCTATAATTTGTAACTTCATGGAAATTGATTAAGAAAAAGGAAATCCACAATCCAAACAATAAAACGTAAGATAAGTCATACTAAAATAATTTTGAAAAATAAATAAGTTAGGGTCATTGAACTCGAAGTAAAACGAATTGAAGCAAAATAGACCAAAATGAAATAATTGAGGTGATAATGGAGGTATTTTAATGAATACAAATAAAATATAGGTTTTTGATGTTTCTGAAATAAATAATATAAGGTTTAATAACGAAAGCGGTGTTGTGAGATTCAGGAAAGCTCATATAACCTTAGCTTGTGTCATTGCCCTCTTTGCTTCTCCAATTTCATTCTCATACCCATTTAACTCGATTTTCCAACCCGAGTACGCTTCTATACAAAATAAAAGTTGTTGAACTCACTAGACTTTGTAATTTCTTTGCAATATCCATAATTATGTAGAAACTCTTGATAATATTTCCAAATGCCTTGATTTCTTTCTTCCATCATATTACCGTTTGAAGGTCTACTTTAGAAAATTCATATCTTTCACCGCTGACCTCCATTTGAACTATAAAATCCCAATACAAAAAGCTTAAAAAGTCCCTCAAAACTTTTATTCATAGTGTAAAACATAATTACCACAACAGAGTTCTTAAAATTGGGTTAGAACACAACTGTGCACAACTTAGGTCTGTCCTGTGCAGTCTTGGAACAATAGCCATAACTTTTTCCACACAACTTAGAACAAAGTGATTCACAAGACATTTGAAAGATAACTTAATGATATATCTTCTCACCAAAAATCATAGTTTTTCAATGGGTCAATCATTACCAGTTTATTGGCGAAGTGACCCCTATTTTCTGCCAGTTCACAACCACACTGCTTTTGCTTTCCCATTTCTTTTCACATAAATCCCCATCTAAAATCATTCCTTAAAATTATGTAATAAATCTTGTACCTTATCATCACCTTCCAAATTCATTTTTCCTCAAAATGCTCCATAATTATCTTTACATATGTCCTTCAATTCCTCTCTTTACAAAATCGTTCCAAACACACCCATAATCACCTTTGCTTGCATAAATGAGTAAATGAACCACTTTTAAATCAATTAGGGAATTTCCATAATTCAGCCCTTTATGCAAAAATTCTACCAAACCCACCACCATCATCAATAGGTTTAAAGATTACCAAATCAAAGATAAAACAATCAAAATCTAACACTTTAACTTAAGCTTGCTTGATCTTGGACACCCCTAAACCCTAGCATGCTTCAAGTTTATCCAATCAATTAATACATCAAAATAACACTTATTTATATCAAGGTAACATGATCCATGATCAATCTAATATAAAAACCCAAAATTAAACAAGGTTAGAATTAGGATTTACTTCACTTGAGATCAAGTATAGAGAGATGGAGGTGGTGTTTGGTGTTTATGAGAGTTGTGGTTGGTGGCTGGTGGCTGATGGGGTGGTGGCTGGTGGTTGATGGCGGCAGCAACTAGTGGTGGTGGTGGCAGCAAGGGGGCTGGCTATAGGGTAGAGAGAGAGGAAGAAGAAGAAAGCTTTATGTTTTTACTTAGTTGAATATGATTCCAAGCTGTACCAAATTATCTGGCCAAGTTTTATCCCTCCTCAAAATATCTTTTTGGTAATTAAAATTAGGTGTAAATGATGGTGATTAACTTAATTTAATCACACTAAAATTTGTGGGTCAAAATTTGAAGCCAAAATGAATCGGACCACAAATCGGACCCAAATGAATTGGGCCAAACTTAATGAATTTGGGCCTAATTTTTTTGCATGGTTAAAAATTAAATTTTTATGACATTATAAAAAATAATTTAATCACCTAATCATATTTATCGGGACCTAATATCGATTCATCCGAAATTATTACCGTAAATGAAACTCGAATTGCAAAGTGGGGCCTAAAATAAATTCTCTCAATTGGGATGATTAAATGAGATAAATAAATATGAAAAATTAATAACATGGCTTAATTAAGTAAATAAACATGATTTAGGGTCGGGCTATTACAGTTCCTAAACCTCAGGGCAGGCTAAAGAAGCAGAACTAGTCACTTCAACAGTTGCTCCCTCCACAATAACAGCAGCTCAAGTAGGTCCTTCCACCCAATGCAACCAAGTTGGAGCAATTCAAACAACCTAACCTAGAAGCATTTCAAGCAACAAAAGCCAACACCAATGTTGTGCTTGTTAAGCTTTATTTTGTACTGAAACACTTCTGAACTTTATAAATATTTGTAATGTAAGACAAAGTATGTTCCAAGAGTATGTATTGTTAACTTATTTGCAGCTGTCATGTGAGAGAGTGCACTTGGTTTAGTAATGTAATTACTTTAGTTAAACAAAGTCAAATAGAGTATATGCTCTAGGCAAAACATGTGTTAACTACAAGAACAATTCAATCATTCCATTCCATGATTACAATATACATAAACAACTCCATCACACTAGCAAGTGAACTTCAAACTACTATCGCAATTGCAAGCGTTATAATAATACCAATTAAGAGCATGTAAACAATACTTTGCCCTTTCTCAATCAACTTAAATAACATTCTTAGCTCTGACAACTCCTTCTTGATTTCAGTAAGCGTCATCATTATCCTCTTCTCCATCTCATTATCATCATTAACCCACTTTAAGAACTTGTCACACTTAAGCACTTCATCTGTTCCCTTACTTTCCTCATTCCTTGCATATGGCATCTTGGACATATGCAGTCATCATCAAATTCACTTAACTAATTGCTTCTTGAGGATGGCATTCCCCCCATTTCAACTTCTTGCCTCTTCCTGGCCCAAAAAAAAAAGAGAAAACAAAAATTGAAGATATTGTAAGCCAAATTAGTGGAGACATGCAACAAGAGGGACTAAGCAGTAGGGGCTAGGCAGTGGAAGGCAAATCAATCGAAAATGCAGCAGAAGCAGTAGCACCTGTGAAGGATGTATGCTTGAGAAGGAGGGTGAATGCAAGGGGAATGAGAACTGCAATGAGAAAGAAGAGCAGTCAGGAAAGAAAGGGAAAAGCGAAAGAAAGGAGAAAAAAGATGGTTGGGGCTAGAGGTGGAAAAAGCTGATCCGACACGATTACCGACCCGAACCCGACACGAAGTTAAGTGGGTTTGGGTGTAAATTTTCGACCCGTTTAATTAAATGGGTTGACATGTTCATCCCATTTAATTAAATGAGTTAGGTTCAAGTTGAGATTCTCGACACGAAAAAGTACCTATTTAACCCATTTAATTAAATGAGTTAAATAACTCAACTCATTTTTTCATTTGTCATTTATTTATTTACCTTTTATTAGATAATTAAGAATATAAAAATTTTTAAAAGTTGTGAATTATGACGAATCAGGGGAATTTTAAAGAGTAATTATTTAATGTGATATGTAAACTTAATTTCTAATACTATAATTATGTATTAGTTGAAGATATTAAATGTGTAAATGGTTAATTAGGCGACTGAACTTGACTTATTTATCTTAAACGGGTTAAGCGGGTCAACCGTTTAAAAATTAAATGGGTACAGGTCAAGGTTTTTCAAACCATTTAATAAACGGGTTAAGTTTAGGTCGAGAAATTTTCAACCCGTTTAAGGTCGATACGAACACGAACCCGATCCGACACAACCTATTACCCAGCTCTAGTTGGGGCTGTATTTAAAAAGAAAAACACATGACCATTGCAAAAAAAAAAAAAATGCAAGAATTATATCTTTAGGGGTAATTTTGGCTTTCAACTTCAATTCACTGCTCTTTCAATCAAAACGCTAATGTCACAGGCCGAAATTAGGCCATACGAATAGTTTCACCATTATTTAAAGTATCCCAGAATTAGTTTTAAAAACCAAGGATCCTTTAAATAGTTTTCATATAAGTTAGAATACCTTTGTGTAGTTTTTTGATCTACAATTATATGCATGCTGTAATTCAGATTGGGGGCATGCCCCATCACCACATGTTCTCTAACGGGCTATTTTGTCACACTTGGAAGATTAGCAATATCATAGAAGACAACGAAACAAACAACGGTCTCACGATCGTCAGCTGAAGTAGAATATAGAGCCATGGCTAGAATAACTAGTGAAGTGATTTGGTTGAGATCATTTCTAGCATCTCTTTGCATATTTATGAAAGTTTCAGTTCAACTATATTGTGATGCACATTGCAAGGAATCCAGTGTTCCATAGAAGAACCAAGCAATCGAGATTGACTGTCGTTTTGTAAGAGAACGTATTCTTATAGGAGAGTTGACTCCAAGATATTTACCATTCAACTACTAAGTAGCATACATTTTAACGATACCCTTAGGAAAGCAATAGTTTCGGTTTCTACTAGGCAAGTTGGGCATTATCCATCTGCATGCTCGAACTTGAGGGGGAGTATTAGGAAATAATATTCAGGTAGATATTTTGTAGTTTCCTATACCATGTATTCTTCATATATTATCCTATTCACTTTCCTAATTAGAGTAGACCTAGGTTCCTTGATTGTCAAGCTAGGCTATGCCAAGGAGTCTTGTAATATAAATTCACTGTATCATCATGAGAATAGACAAGTCAGAGAAATATAATTCCTCATCATCCATATTTCTTCATCATCATCATCATCATCATCACTGCCACTGTTATTATTGTTGTTGTTGTTGTTGTTGTTGTTGTTGTTGTCGTTGTTGTTAAAGTAAAACTAAAACTTACCCACTATTCTAGTTCACCGGATGCTATTTTGAAAAAACATTGATAACTTAGTGCTAGTTTGGGAAATACCTATAATTAGATGCTAGTTATCAATCAAGCAATTCAGAAAACATGGCTCCAACGGCTAGTAATCGATAAAGCAAATCACATGCAATGGTTAGTTTTATTAAAGATATTATGAGTATGAAGACTTACAACTAAAGCTACATAAGAGAAGTGAACGGAAGCATTCAAGAGGTCTTTGAGCTTACACTTGCTAATAGTATTCTCTTGTTCACTTGTTCTTATTGAGTTATCATCTTATTGAGTTGTACTGTTCTAGTTGTAATCATATGGGATCATTAGAGTTGAACGTTCAACTCTATCAAGTCAAGTTGAAGTGTTAACTTGAGTCCTGTGATTTAGAGTGCACATACTTTAAAGTTAATCATCAATCTTAGGAAAGTTGGTTAACCCTAGTGTTGGGAAACTCTAAGTAGAGATACAAGCATGTTAAGGATCATCCTTCTTAAGACTACTCGTGTTTTATCTGCATTTACTTTTTTGCAGTTTATTTCGACTATTTTGTGACTTTAGTCATCATGATATTCACCACCACTAGAATGATTCTATAGCCTTTAAATCTTCACTCTTTGGCTTTTATTCCTTCTATTTTGTCACTATCTTAGTTTCTTAATAAAGTAATTGGGTTCATAACTTTTATGAAAATTTAGGAAACCTTTTTTAATTTCGTAATATCTAAGGAGCAATATTATCATAAGATCATATTATATATCATCATATATGTTGGGTGGAGCCAGAAAAAATTGCTATGGGGGCAAATTAACAATATCGCCTTTTATTTAAATCAAAGAGACTCACAGGGATATATTTAATTTTTATCTGTTGGTATTTCCTATTTAAGTAAATAAAACCCTTAAGGCTTTGAAATAGAGATTAGGATTCAAATGTCTCATACATCGTCTTTTCTGCCTTTGTATTGTAATCAAATTATACTATCATAGTATCTTGTTTGAAGCCAAAAAAAAAAAAGGATTAATATGCATTGTTAATAGAGAAAATATAACAGTAATTTTGATTCACTGGAGACAAACAAAATGAATAAAACAAAGGTAGTTATAACATAAAACATACAAAATTATGAGGAAAGCTAATCAATATAAAATTAATCTATAAAATTACTAAATTAGTAATAAAGTACAAAGAGTGGGAAGAGGAAAAAATAAAAGTGGAAACATTGCACAGATTGAAAATAAGAAGAAGATACAATTGAGCTAACTCAGAGACACGGTTGATTTGCACCTGGCTTCTTAGAGCATTCTCAACCTACACTGGAAAATTTGGAACTTTACTCTACCATATCAGCAAAAATTTCATTCTTTAGAACTCACATTCCTTCACTTTTCCAACCATGGAACTCCAACTTGAGTCACTACATAAAATATTTATTATGTATCCATTTCATAAAAAATAATTTTTTGAGCTTAAAAAAAAGGCAAAATTAATTTTGAAGTAAACGAAATAATAAACAAAAGAAGAATTGAAATGCATAGAGGAATCTACCGTGGTCCTTTGCGTGTGTCATTCTATAGAACAAGCTTGCTCCAATAAGAAAAATTTCTGCCCGTGAAACTTGGAGGCCCACTGCAACTCGTTGAAGTGGCTGCAAATGGCTTGAGTCCTTGCCAATGGGAGCCGGGATTGACGAGTAGAAGATGACTTTGAATTTTAACGATAGAAAAAGGCAAATACGATAATTAATTGCAATTTGTAATTATGAAGAATTGAAAACGCAATTTGTCAATATGAAGAATTGAACTCACAACACCAAGCTTTCACATGTAAGTACAACATTCGCTAGAAGGTACTCAGCCAATCGAGCTGTGAAATGGATACGCTGTCACCACTCTGATTTGTCTATTTTTAGATTTTTTTTTGGGTTGAGGATGAGGGGAAATGGGCTCCACTAGGCCGCACTCAGACTGCCATGAATTATATAGGTACATAGTTTTGGGCTTTGGGGGTATACGCTCGACATGCATTGGACGAAGTGTGTTGACAAGAGTTAGTTAAAAGTTTGCTTTGACCCATTTAATTATTATGCATATTAATCTCCGCACCTGTTATTTTTCTTTTAATAATTACAATACATTTGAATCTGTTATTATTTGTCTTCTAGCAAGTAGAAAAATAAAACTATTAAAAATGTAATAGATTGATGTCATAAGTGAAGTTTTATTTAAAGTTTTACATATATGGAACTTCATATTACATTTTAATCCAACTAATTTATTAACTATATACAAAATTTATTGGCTAAGATTAATTGTTGGAGTATGAAAGTGGATATTGTCCCACATTAATAAAAATACAAAGAATATGAAAGTGGGTGTTATCCCACATTGATAAAATTGAAAGGCTTGAACACGTATATAAGCTTGTGAGTTACTCCACCTATTGCCAATTGATTTTGGGATGAAATCTTATTTGAGCTTATGTGCATGGCTCGTTGTTGAAAGCCCAATTAACATAAAAATTTAATATGGTATTAAAGCCGGTTGCTCGATCTTGAGTTGCCACCGTCCCCCTTTGATTAAAAAGTGTGTGCACGTGTTGGGTCTTATTAGTAGTCCATACATGAGGGGGCGTGTTGGAGTATGAACGTGGGTATTGTCCCACATTGATAAAAATACAAAGAATATGAAAATGGGTGTTGTCCCACATTGATAAAATTGAAAGGTTTAAGCATATATATAAACTTGTGAGTTACTCCACCTATTACCAATTGGTTTGGGATAGAACTTCATTTGAGATTTTGTGCATGGCTCGTTGTTGAAAGCCCAATTAATATAAAAATTTAAGCTTCATAAATGTATTATTTGACAACCCTAAGAACAACAAAAATAATACAATATATAGTATTCTACAATTCTTGAACAGCTATTTTAACATAGTTTATGTGTAGTACGGGTTTAAATCTCAATTAATTACATTCTTAGGTGTGAGTAACTGTCCGTAAAAGATTGCAGTCGTTTGAAAATCAAAAGGTGCCTTAAAATCTCTTGTTAATCATCCAACATATTTAAACCGTCACCGGTAGCTTAATGCATATGTCCCAATTGAATACTTTGCGGCGACAATTATTAAATACTCTAGGTAACAAAAGTTAAATAATTTGTAGTTGTCTTTCTTTTTGTTTTTTGTCGGCAACAATGAGCAAGTGCCTAAATGATCATATCACCTACAACGTGATGCTTGCTTAAAATTATTTAAAAAATTACGCAGGAATAAATGTCATATTTCCACTTTAGTCAGCCTTCAAGATATTCGGGTGTGACTTGCTAGGATTTGTGATGTGACTGTCTTAAAGATTTGGCCTACTTATGTGTTAGGCGGACACATCGAAATTGATGATTTGATTGTAAGTGTCAATTTTCACTTTGTTTAAGCGATGACATGAGATAGCTATTGACTCCTAAAGTATCTTTGAAAAACATGAGACCATTCGAAGTAACTATTTTCTTACCGTGTGGGATTTTTAGTTCATTTCTTTGAGTCACCGCATCCGAAAGAACTCTACTGTCAGCTGCAGATCCCTCCCAATCTAATGGAACATACATATATTGCATGCCTTTTGAGCATGCGGCTAACAAGTTCATGGCTATTTCAATCTTATAATTTCGATATCTAGACTTGTCCACTTTTGGTACACGCATCTTGATATATGTTCCATTCAAAGCCCAATGCAATTCTAAGACCTAAGATAACATAACTAAGTTAAGAACTTCATATGAAAACAATTGCCAAAGCATTACTAGGAATAGTTTATACCTTGAACCATTTCCATTATTCATCTCTAGAGTTCTCTTCAATAGGCTCCGCTTTCTTGAGCAACAAACTTTGCAATCTTATAACATCCTTCAACATCTTATCAAAATACTCACTGATAGTCCACCCTGACCTCTTAAATGCATCATGGACAATCCGATTCTTTGTGTGGGGCATAAGAGTATTAAGAAACAAAGTCACTTGCTCTTCCAATGGCATGTATTTGCTACCATCCAACCTCCCTATGGTTCTTAGCATACTAAATACTTGAAGAAAGTGTGTCTATCCATTCTAAGATCGTCAATGCATTTTGTATCACTCTCACAAATCGAGCCCATTTACGCAGTTCATTCTCCAATTTGCATGCTCTATTAAGAATATAACTTCTTTAAAGAGTACTTCTCTTTGTGGTACTTCAAAATGTGGCAAATAATTTGAAAAAATAGGTTAATCACATCAAAACTTCCATCCATAACAAAGCCATGCCTGCAAATTGCTTTTTCTTATTGGTTTTCCTGTGGCTAAGTCCAAACGAGCCATCGCTAAAAACTCGAAGAGTTAATAGTATACAAATTACCATGTACCATTCAATAACAAACACTGGAAATATAGTGCAAACAGAAACTACAAATCAAACTAGTTATATCTAGTACAGCACTTAGAGGAGCCATGAATCAGCAGCGGTATCATTAGGAAATTTCTTGTTCTTGTTCATATAATTCCAGACAATTGCCCGGAGCAACCCACCAGAAAAAAAAAGCGCCACTCTATTCATGTGAAACAATCCCAAGTTTCTAACACATCCAGTTTCAAACTTACACAATTCTACTAGTCTACAACTACAATGAGAGAGAAGACAGAGATTTCCAGCTAAGATCACAATAGAAGCAATTCTTTAATAAACTATGATAACAAATAGACAATTGTCCACTCTCTTAGGCATTTCAAAGAACACCTTGTATGCTAACAGTTCCTAAAAATTTGAAAACTAAAACTAAGCGTTGTGCACTAACAGTTCCCAAAAATTTGAAAACTAAAACCAAGCTGGTGATTCATTCAGGTAAGTGAGACCCTAAAAAGTGAACTAGACACCAAATGGGCAAATCCACCATTTTTCAAGCTTAGCTAAGGATATTTTAACAATTTCTCACACAATTCTCACAAACAAAGAAAACACATACAATATTCTAACCTCCAAATCAAAAATCAAAAAACCCAGAAACAGTTCAAACCAAAATGCATCATCAGATCAGCAACAACAGTATAAAATCTAGATCGGAGAGGTAGATTACTAGATTGGAGATGGCTTCTAATTTAAGTATGTCGAAAATAGCAGGTCAGCAACGGATGAAGAGCTTCATGTGACGAAAGAGAAACGACAATGAAGACAATGAAGCAGCTTAGAAGAAGAGGAAACTCATGCGTAAAAATTAAAGAGGGGGCGAGAATGAACAGAGAGAAAGCTCAAGATGTACATGGTGGCTCTATAAAAAAAAAGAGAGAGAGGGGTTGTTTTTGTGAGGTCGATGCAAGTTTTTCCTTTTGAGAGTATCGGGTTTTAAGGTTCTGCTGGGCTGAAATTTGACTACATTTGGGCCAAATTTTGATTACCTCACGAAATGTAATGGGGATTGTTCAAGGGAGGCCCACGTTATTCCCATTATAGCTTTCTATGTCATTTTTATTACAAGGTAATTTTGATTATATGGGTCTTTAACCAACCAAACATAGCAATGTAATAAACTCTGTTATTTTAATTCCATTACATCACTGATTACCACCAACCAAATGAGCCACTATAACTATTATGTTCTATAGTTGTCTAATGGTAACCAAGACAAAGGATTTTGTTATCCAACATCGTGCCGATCATTAGAGATCAACACTTCCCACCATAAACTTCTTCATATTCCTTTTAGCTTCCCTCTCAGCATTGCAAAGCTGAAGTGATGTATCCTCAAGGGAAAGCCAAGAGGATGGGGAAGATGGGAGGAAAGTACAAGAAGTTCAAGGCAACTTTGAATCCTCAAACTCTCCTTAGACTTGGATAAGTAACCGGAACTAACACCAACCTTGGATACAAAAACACCACCAAGGAAAGATGTTAGGGCCCTTAACCACCCCTTGGATACAGAAACACCACCAAGAAGGAGTTAAGACTCTTGCTAGATCACCACTCAACCCGGCCAAAGGAAGAGATAAGCTAGAAGAGAGTTTGAGAGTTCAAAGGAGCAATGCTCAACTTCATTCACTATGTTTGCATGAGAGTGGCCGGCCAAAGGGCCTTGGGGGGGGAATTTAATACAATCTTCAAGGTACAAACATAGGCCTTAGGTTGCACTACAAGCTAAACTAGGCAAAAATACAAAGATCAAATCAAAGCAAAAAAGGTTAGATGCATCCTCCACTTGACACCTCTTCTATGCTAATCTTGAGGATGATGTGTCGACCTTGGGGTGATTGGAAGCTTCCTTGGCAGCTTGGCACTCCTTATGATGATTCTTGCAAGTGGCTAAGCATGGAAAAGAGCAAAAACACCTCATTCCTCTCTCTCTTGTACCGGCTGGGCATGGGCTGGGTAAAAGGGTGTTTTGTGCAATGTTTTGGTGGTTAATAGCTCCACATGTGTGTAATTTGGCTGAGTTTTTTTATGGCCATTTGATAATATTTTTAAAGTACTTTCAAGCCATAAAAGTTTCAAACCAAATAGAGGAGAAATGGTCCACCAAAACAGCCCTTGATTTCGGACAGTCCAGTTTCTGGCCAGGATGTAGTGTCTGACTTGGCATGAGGTTTTGAGGTACCAAATGATCTCCAAATGACTTGCAAGAGGTCTTGATGGAAAGAGCACATCTTGAACTTAAACTTAGGCTTCCTGCAACCCCATTTCAGCCTTGGGAAGGTTAGGAAATCAGGTGCACAAAACCGGGTTTGTGCACGCCTGAAATTCCAGTTTTGACAAAAAAGTTCCCTTGTGTTCCTAGGCTGATTCTTTGCATTTGGGACGTGGAACTTGGACTCTTTGGGCTTCCTTGCTGGCCATGGATCATGCTAGGGGATGGACCTCCATCATCCTCCCCTTGTTGAAGAGAATTTGCCCTCAAATTGATAAGATTTTCATCCTCCTCATAGGGGCTAAGGTCGGCTACATTGAAGGTGGCTGAAACTCCATATTCACCGGGTAAATTGATCTTGTAAGCATTGTCGTTGATGTGCTCTAACACTTCAAAGGGGCCATCGGCTCTTGGCATCAACTTGCTCTTCCTTTTAGAAGGAAACCGTTCCTTCCTCAAGTGAACCCATACCAAATCACCGGGGTGGAACACCATCTTCTTCCTATGCTTGTTGGCATGGTCCTTGTAGGATGCATTGGCCTTCTCTATCTTGGACCTCACGGTCTCATGGAGCTTTTGAATCTCTTCAACTCGCTTGCTAGCCTCCATGTGAGGCTTCTCATTCATCTCCCTTGGAACAAGATCAAGGGGACTCAAAGGATCCAACCCATAAACTACCTTGAATGGGGACATACCCGTGGTCTTGCTAGGTGTTTTGTTGAAAGCGAACTCGGCATGAGGCAAGGCTAAGTTCCAAGCTTTGAGGTTGGACTTCACTAGCACTCTTAGAAGGGTTCCCAAAGTCCGGTTGGTGACTTCGGTTTGCCCATCCGTTTGGGGGTGGCATGAAGTGCTATACTTGAGCTTGGTTCCCATCTTCTTCCAAAGTGTCACCCAAAAATGGCTAAGGAATTTGGTATCCCTATCCGAAACAATGGATCTAGGGATGCCATGCAACCTCATTACTTCCTTGAAATATAATTCGGCAATATGGGTGGCATCATCGGTCTTGGTATAAGGTATGAAATGGGCCATCTTAGAAAAATGATCAACAACCACGAAAATGGAATCCTTACCCCGTTGTGTTCTTGGGAGGCCAAGAACAAAGTCCATGCTTACATCTTCCCAAGGATGGTTGGGAGTAGGTAAGGGAGTGTATAAGCCGTGGGGTAGGAGGTGGCTCTTGGCAACTTGGCAAGTTGCACATCTCTTCAACACATCTTGCACATCTTTGCTCATACTCGGTCAATAGTAATATTCCCTTAGCATCATAAGGGTCTTGTTCTCTCCAAAGTGACCGGCAAGAGATCCTCCATGGACCTCACGTATGAGTAGCTCCCTTGTGCCACACTTAGGCACACACAATCTTGAACCCTTGAACAAAAACCCATCTTGGACAAGGAAGTCTCCTTTGGGATGCCGTAGACACTCCTTGTAGAGCTCTCCCAAATCTTCATCTTTCTCATAGAGGGACTTCAAATGCTCAAAGCCAAGAATGCAAGCATCAAGTTGGAATAGCAATAAGTGCCTCCTTGACAAGGCATCGGCTCCTTGGTTGAGCTTTCCGGACTTATGCTTGATGGTGAAGTTGAAAGATTGGAGGAACTCCACCCACTTGGCATGTCGTGAGTTAAGTTTATGTTGCCCTTGAATGTATTTCAAGGCCTCATGATCGGAGTGCAAGATAAACTCACTAGCTACCAAGTAATGATTCCAATGCTCAAGGCACCTCACTATTGCATAGAACTCCTTATCATAAGTGGAGTATTTTCTCCTTGAGTCACAAAGCTTCTCACTAAAGAAGGCTAAGGGCCGCCCCTCTTGAGTGAGTACTCCTCCAATACCAACTCCGGATGCATCACACTCTACCTCAAACACTTTGTCAAAACATGGCAAGGCAAGAACCGGTGCTTGGGTGAGCTTGGACTTGATGGATTCAAAGGCTTCTTGGGCTTTGGGAGTCCACTTGAACGTTGCGCCTTTGATAACCTCGGTCATTGGGGCCATAATGGTGCTAAAGTTCCTTATGAACCGCCTATAGAAGGAGGCAAGCCCATGGAAACTTCGCACATCATGAATGCTTGTTGGGGTTGGCCATGACCGGATCGCTTCCACTTTGCTTTCATCAACCTTGATACCTTCACTTGTAACAATGTAACCAAGGAAGGTCACCTCATGAGTGAAAAAGGTGCACTTCTTGAGGTTACCATGGAGCTTTTCTTCTTCTAGAACCTTCATGACTTGGGTGAGATGTTGAAGGTGCTCTTCTTCATTCTTGCTATAGATGAGGATGTCATCAAAATACACCACAACAAATTTGCCAATAAAGGGCCGGAACACTTGGTTCATGAGCCGCATGAAGGTACTTGGAGCATTTGACAAACCGAATGGCATGACTAGCCACTCATACAAGCCTCCTTTGGTCTTGAAGGCCGTCTTCCACTCATCTCCCTCTCTAATGCGGATTTGATAGTAGCCACTTCTCAAGTCCACTTTAGAGAACACACTGGAACCATATAACTCATCAAGCATGTCTTCAAGGCGGGGAATTGGATATCTATACTTGATGGTTATTTTGTTGATTGCCCTACTATCAACGCACATGCGCATGCTCCCATCTTTCTTTGGAACAAGGAGGGCCGGAACCGCACAAGGGCTCAAGCTCTCTCTAATCAACCCCTTATCCATAAGTTCATCAACTTGCCTTTGGATTTCCATGGTTTCCTTGGGGTTGGCTCGGTACGCCGGTTTATTTGGGAGGATGGAACCGGGTATGAGATCTATGTGGTGTTGGATGATTCTTTGTGGAGGTAAGCCGGGAGGTATTTCTTCGGGAAAGACATGGCTAAAGTGTTCAAGGAGGGAAAGGGCTAGGGGGTGTGCTGGGGTGGTGGTTTCGGACTCTTCAAGGGCGACTAGGATCCACTCCCTAAAGGCTTTGAATTCATGGTGAGAAGCCTTAAGGAGAGGCTCACTCACGGTTAGAAGCATATCTGAACGGTCATGGGTTGGTTGGGGCTTGCTTTTGTGGAGTTGGGAAGGGCTTAATGGGGCAAGGGTGATCTTTCTCCCATCCTTGTGAAAAGTGTAGGTGTTCAATTAGCCATCATGCATGACTTTCCGGTCAAACAACCATGGTCTTCCCAACAAAAGGTGACATGCATCCATGGGGATGATATCACACCACAGCTCATCATGATAGTGCTTGCCAATGGAAAATGAAATCAAGCATCTTGAATTAACTTGCAACCCCTTACCTTGATTTAGCCATTGAATGTTGTAGGGGTGAGGATGAGCCGAAGCTTGAAGGCTAAGCTTCTCCACCATAGTTGAGGATGCTACATTTGCACAACTCCCACCATCAATGATGAGGGAACACACTTTGCCTTGAATGGTGCATCTTGTATGGAAGATGTTCTCCCTTTGTTCCTCATGCTCTCCTCTTTTGGTACTCAAGGCTCTCCTCAACACAAGTAACTCTCCTTCATCCGCTTCCTCAATCACTTCCTCTTGTTCCTCCATGTAATACACACCTTCTCTTTCTTCCTCCTCTACTCCCTCTTCTTCTCTTCTCTCATCCCACTCAGCCAAGGTGATAACTCTCCTATTTGGACACTTCGAAGCAATGTGCCCAAGACCTTGACACTTGAAACATCTTCTTTGGTCATTTGGCTTAGGGTTGGGACGGTTTTGGGAAGGTGGAGTCTTTTGTGGAGCTTGGTTCTTTTGTGGAGGTGGGGGTGTAGTAACCGTGGGTTTGGGGGGTGGATAAGAGCTCCCCTTGTTGAAAGGTTGGCTCTTGGGAAGGAGTTTGGGAGGTTCTCTTTTGTAGAGCTTGGATTTCCTTTGTTGTTCAACTTTGTGGGCTAGGACACACACCTCATCAAAAGTGGTGTATTGTTGCAATTCTACCACATGAGCATATCTAGGATCTAACCCACCCAAATACCTCACTATGGTTTGTTCTTCGGGCTCCCTCAAGTCACACTTGATTAACAACTTCTCAAATTCCCCAGTGTACTCCTCAACACTCAAGTTCCCTTGAGTAAGATTGTGAAGTTGGGAGTAATTGTCTTGTAGGTAAGATGGGGGTAAGAAACGGGCTTTGAGTTTGGCTTTCATCTTTTCCCATGTCCGAATTTTCCCCTTCCCTTGCCTAGCTCTCTTAGCACAAAGGTTGGACCACCAAAGAGAAGCATATTTTCGAAGTTTAAGGGTCACAAGTTTTACCTTATTTCCCTCCGAAATCTCTTTGTAGTCAAAGATCCTCTCAACGGTTTGCATCCATTCCAAGAACTCATCGGGGTCTAGCTTCCCTTCAAATTCTGGAATCTCCACTCTAATGTCTCCATGGTGTGAGGTTGTTCGCCTTCCTCTTCTTGATCTTCCATAAGCCTCCTCTTCACTTGATGAGTTCAAGTGTGGGGCTTCTCTTGCTTCTGGCTCGGAGTCGGAGGAGTTAGAAGATCGGGAGCTTCTAATCTCCTTACGCTTTTGCTTCAGGGAATCTCCGAGTTGTCGTCTCAAATACTCGTTCTGACCTTTGATCTCTTCATTTTGTAGCCTCAAGGCCTCATAATTCCTCATGAGAGCCTCAAACTTCTCCTCCATGGTCATGCTAGTAGCGCTCACGTTGAAACAAGGAGGAACTTCACGGCCTGAATGTGGCACGGGCGTGCTGTGAGGCACGGGGTGGCCGTGCTCTGGTTCTGGACGGGAGTGAAGTTGAGATGTTGCTGGAAAAGGGGTGGCACGGTCGTGTGACATGGCACGGGGTGGCCGTGCTGAGGTGCTGGCTGTGGGTGAAAATGAAGTGTGGTTGGGATGTGTGGGTGGCACGGTCGTGCGCTTTGGCACGAGGCAGCCGTGCCGATGTTCTGGGCGGTGAAAACCCGTGGAGCACGGTTTTGGCTTTTTTGTGGGGGAAACGTGTTTGGGTGTTTGGAAGGGTGTTGGATAGCAAGCTTAGGCCTAGGGAAGCCATAGCTCTGATACCAAGTATGATGTATCCTCAAGGGAAAGCCAAGAGGATGGGGAAGATGGGAGGAAAGTGCAAGAAGTTCAAGGCAACTTTGAATCCTCAAACTCTCCTTAGACTTGGATAAGTAACCGGAACTAACACCAACCTTGGATACAGAAACACCACCAAGGAAAGATGTTAGGGCCCTTAACCACCCCTTGGATACAGAAACACCACCAAGAAGGAGTTAAGACTCTTGCTAGATCACCACTCAACCCGGCCAAAGGAAGAGATAAGCTAGAAGAGAGTTTGAGAGTTCAAAGGAGCTATGCTCAACTTCATTCACTATGTTTGCATGAGAGTGGCCGGCCAAAGGGCCTTGGGGGGGGAATTTAATACAATCTTCAAGGTACAAACATAGGCCTTAGGTTGCACTACAAGCTAAACTAGGCAAAAATACAAAGATCAAATCAAAGCAAAAAAGGTTAGATGCATCCTCCACTTGACACCTCTTCTATGCTAATCTTGAGGATGATGTGTCGACCTTGGGGTGATTGGAAGCTTCCTTGGCAGATTGGCACTCCTTATGATGATTCTTGCAAGTGGCTAAGCATGGAAAAGAGCAAAAACACCTCATTCCTCTCTCTCTTGTACCGGCTGGGCATGGGCTGGGTAAAAGGGTGTTTTGTGCAATGTTTTAGTGGTTAATAGCTCCACATGTGTGTAATTTGGCTGAGTTTTTTTATGGCCATTTGATAATATTTTTAAAGTACTTTCAAGCCATAAAAGTTTCAAACCAAATAGAGGAGAAATGGTCCACCAAAACAGCCCTTGATTTCGGACAGTCCAGTTTCTGGCCAGGATGTAGTGTCTGACTTGGCTTGAGGTTTTGAGGTACCAAATGATCTCCAAATGACTTGCAAGAGGTCTTGATGGAAAGAGCACATCTTGAACTTAAACTTAGGCTTCCTGCAACCCCATTTCAGCCTTGGGAAGGTTAGGAAATCAGGTGCACAAGACCGGGTTTGTGCACGCCTGAAATTCCAGTTTTGACAAAAAAGTTCCCTTGTGTTCCTAGGCTGATTCTTTGCATTTTGGACGTGGAACTTGGACTCTTTGGGCTTCCTTGCTGGCCATGGATCATGCTAGGGGATGGACCTCCATCATGAAGTGTGCCATCAAACATTCTGTGATATAGTTTTCTTATCTGTTTGGTGAACTAAGCGTCCAAATGCCTAATCGCTCACTGATCCTTTCTAGAACTTTCTTCAAGGTATTGTTTATGCTCGAATTATCATTGAATTTTAATAAACTAGGGATAATTGTCATCTCTTTAAGCGTTGTGCCAATGTTGTTATAGCATTTGTCAAACTGTTGTTGTTCTTTAATGGCCATGGATTGTGTCTTGATTCCCATTTCCTATTCAAAAGTTAGTAAATTTTCTTCGAAGACGTATATAAAGTTAACATCTTATTCTTCATTTGTAGATGAATGGCTACTTCATTAACTTTGATTTTGAATTTGAATATCCAGGGCTATTTCTAATACGCATCGCAGCAGCATTCTTCTCCATATTTTAGAGAAACATATGCAAAAGAGCCTCAATCAAAGCGAAAGATGCAATGATCGAGCTTTGAACTGAATATCTTCAAGTTAATGACATTTGGTTTCAAATTGTTCAATTCCGGACATTGAATTCAAGAAGCAGCCCCCCGGGGGTGGGGGGGAGGAGGGGTAGGCTTCAAAATGACGTGATATTGTGCCTTTAAAGGGGTCTACAAGAAATTTAAGATTGATATGGGTGTCTTGCTAATATCATAAGAGGTGGTATGTGCTCTTAGGTGTAATACTTAGGTATGTAAACTTAAATAGTACAAGAACATACCGTAGACCATCTCCTTTTTCAAAACCAATATATATATATATATATATATATATATATATATATATAAATGAGCCACAAAGGGTTATAGAATACAACTACAATACAACGAAGAGGAGAGAATCGAACTTGGAATCTCATGTACCCAAAGTTTCAATTTTATCCGTTAGGCTAAAAAGCATGCCGCTTACTTGAGCATCGTTCCTTGAATGTAACTTGCTTTGGAGTCAATGTCAAATTGCTCAGTAAAAAATCAAAAACATGAGATGCTAGTCATGATGCGAATTTAACCTGTGATTCGATCACATAATATCGCTAGGATTCAAAATGTGGATTGCAGAGGATGATTATGATTCATTGTAACTATGTTCATGAATCAAGATTTGATCCAACTTCTGAAGTAAACTGCTGCATGAAACAGCAGAAATTGTGTCGAGTGTCGTGCTACGTGAACATGCAGTTATTTTTTGATCAAATGCATTATTGATTCATATGGGCAGAATTGACTGAATAGAATACTATCCTCAGTTTCAAATTACACCCCCTTGAGTAATCAGGAGTGTATCACACATTCAAATATGGATGTTTCACTTCCTCCTTTCTCTCTGAACTTCCAGTTTATCCATTACTCCCATAAGAATACATATAATTCACAGAGACATCATCAGGATGAAAATGGGCGATTCACATCATAAGTATCACTATGCCTCTTGAACGAGGACAAGATTATAACACATGCAAATTTAAACCAATTTAGAAACTGGATTATTCAGTCTCTCAATGCAAATGGCAAGGGTAATGAACATTGCTGGTAACCTTCATTCATCCCCCCCCCCCCCCAAAAAAGGAGAAATGACATCCAAATTCCTCAGTTCATACCCTCTTTCATATGAATTTGCAAGAACAATACGAAGCCAGCAGCAGCAGAACATCAAGATACATGTAGTCGTACTCCAAACAAGTAGAGATAACTAATACCATGCTCACTGATATAGATCCAACAACTCAGCAAGAGTCTAAAAAAATCTAAATCAAATAACCCAAAAATCCCGCCACCAGGTAGGGTGTAAAGGGGCTCTGATGTAGCGGCCTTACCTTTGAATTGTAAAATTATAGAGAGACTAGTTCAATTGACCCCAGATTTAAAAATCGTAGACCATCTACTACGTTATAGAAACAGAGTAGAGGAAGCTTAGAGAAGCATTTTGCTTTAGTCCATCCAATCCAAGCTCAAAAAATAGCCCAAACTTGCCTTTTTCAGCCATACAGATGTCAGACAAAACTCAGCAACAATCTATGAACATAAATATTGATGATCACAAGCTAATTGTTTTCAAAGAGACAAGATGCCATTGCATCAACAAAATCATGATTCAATCGATGAAGTATACATATTCATTTCATTCTTTGCACGTCTCAAAAAATTGTTGTGATATACCAAAAACTAGAAGTTCTATTTTACAAAGACTAAAACCATGCAAAAATCCACCTCATACGTTAGTTTTCCCGTCCATATTTACAACCTATGTCTGTTGAGAAAGAAGGACGAGAAGACCCTGAGGCCCCACTAATATCTCATTCAAGAAACTAAGCAAGCCAAACCAGACAACTGGGGTTACATCCACTCCGCCTAGGGGTGGAATCACTTTCCGGGTGGGGATGAGTAGTGGCTCAGTGGGTGCATAGGCAAGGACATATGGGAACTTGCCCACTGGCAGCTTTGGATACCATGACATGACTATCCTTAGGATAAAAAGAAAGCCAAATGCCGAGAGGAAGGGTCCTATAAATGGGATCACAAGTTTTGCTGTGGCTGGGTCCAGATCCAACATGAACAGGCTTTGCTTCAACTCATTGGTGATAGACGTCTCAAGAACACCAACCTTGCTATTTGCAGTAACAGCACATATCTCAAAAGATTGTTGAAAAAGGCTGACTCCTTGGCTTAGGGCTTCAATACCTGGTTGACTTGTGATGCCCAAGACACATTGTGGACTGCTTCGTTTTACTCGTGGCCTGTGAGTCAAGTATCTTCTAGTTGGAATCCAACATCTTTCCTGCAATAAGTAACATGGCATAAGCAAATGCCAAACTGTGAATATAAATACAAATTACAACTGAAGCTGCAAACAAGGCAGGATAAAAGAGTGTGCTCCCAAAATTTTGACAGTACAGCCACTACATCTATTGTGGAGGAATTCTCAAATGCCCTACCATTTTTTCTGGGCACGATTGGACAACTATCCCAGAAATGCTAATGGAATCAGCAAAAACCATCAAAAAAAGAGAGTTCAAATCCTGGTTTGCATTAGTGAAGAACACTGGATGATAAACATGTAGCAAATCAAGGACGCAGGACAGATACTAAAACAAGAATTGGACTTGGAATCAAGTCAATACCCCTTCGGTCCAACCTAGTAGCGTGGTCTCTTTCTTCTTCTTCTTCCTCCTTTTTTTTTGGGGGGGGGAGGGGGCGTGTTTAAAATTGTCAAATGTCTACTAGTTCACAACAGAAGAAGCAGAGGACAGTTTATGAGCCATTTTTCTTTGGTTCACTATAGCCTAAAGCGCCCCCCCTCCAAAAAAAATCTCCCTCTTCCCCCCCCCCCAAAAAAAAAAGCCAGTCAAAAAATTTGACTTGCAGAGAATGAAATGAGCACATATGGTGTATACATGAGAAACTCAAATTAGCACCACATTCTGGCTTGTTTGTTGTTTTTGGCCCCTTCTCTGTCTCTGTCTCTCTCTCTCTCTCTCTCTTCACACACTCACACACACACACACACCCCCCCCCTCCCCAACAAAACTAATGCATGGCTATTCCAGAAGGAATATTTCTCCAAGAGTCATGATAAGAATTGATATTCATAAAGCCTATGATTCCATTGAATGGGGTTTTGTAAAAACGTGCAGAAATTTTGGGGTCACTTGCATTGCTTGCATATGTTTTTTAACATAAATGGCCAATTACAGGGATTTTTCCCCGTAAAAGTGGATTGCAACAAGATGACCCCATCTCCCTTTTTTTTGTAATTGCTATATAGATTTTGATAGAAAGCTTATATATAAGCTTGCTGGCAGTGGAATTCACTATCACTATAAAGTGTGGTAGATTGAAGCTCTCTCATATAATTATTACCGACAGTAGGTTAACTTTTTCAGACAAGATAAATCCTCCACAGGTAAAGCAGGAGAGATCATGCAGAATTTTCGGGATGTCTCTAAATTGAGAGACAATCCAAATAAAATTGCATTTACCGATGGGTCGAAGAAGGAAGATCAGCAGCAGGTGCTAGCAAATACAGGCTTTGTTAAGGGGACAGAGCTAATCACTGGACCAAAAGAACACTCTTTTGCTGGACAAAATTATTGACTTGACTCTGTTTCAGTCAGTTTTCAAGTTTCTTGGAATGCTATTTTTATGTTACCAGCAAGAATTATTAATGTTGACATCGATTTGTGGAAGATTTTCATGGTCTGGTTCTTCTGAAAAAGAAAGGGACGGATCTTTGGAATCATGAGTGTAAGAAATATCATGAGGGTGTGTTGGATTTTAAGGAACTATTAAGTTGGAATAACACTACCATCCTAAAAGCCCATTTGGAGATTATTATAGGGAATTTAAATGGGTGAAATGGATATATCTTATCATTATTTTTATTTTATTTTGGTGTGAATGAGGCACAAAGGATGATCTAAGTGACATTAGTTCCACAAGCTATTTCCTCACAGACATGAGGCAAATCTTGGCAGTGAGGAATTCCTTGATTTGAAAAAGTGGGTAGTAGCAACGAAGTAGGGACTTCCCTATTAAAATGTGGTTCAGGGAATTTAAATGAGCAAAAGTAATCTGACAAGTATGTTGGCCTTATATCATTTGGGATAGGGGCAGTTCTTCCATTTGTTTCATGGCTCGTAATGCAAAGAAGGTTCTTGACTGAGGATTGACCCTGTGAATCCTTAAGATTCAAGGAATCTTCTGCTGCTTATTTGAGTAATTCAGAAAGATCACAGCCAGGTATTTCATAACTGTCACTTCTTGGACATAATCTGGGGAACTATCGTGACTTGGCTTGGAATGAATAAATAAAAACAGAGCCCAAATCATGAGATAAAGTGGACAAAAAAACAAGCAAAGGGGAAACGGTAAAGAGCTGCTTTTTGCAAAACTATATAAGAAATTTGGAGAAAGCATTGCATCGGAAAATTTCAGCAGATAAGGAGGTCTGAAGAGTTTACTATTAGAAGCATTAGGTTATTTGTATCTGGTTTATGACAAAGACAAATTGTAAGAAGAGACAGAAGCAGATTGCAAAGGCTACTTGGGCAGGAGCAGTTTCAGGTGTGTAGCATGAGGACAACAGTTGAATTTTTCAAAAGAGAAGCAGGCAACCTAAGGAGATAATTTCCTGAAATTCAGCTTAATTTGCATATCAGGGGTAAGGAAGTAAACAACAAGCAGCGAGGGAATACTTTCTCAAACATTTATAACCATTGTATATATTTTTGACAGACTGGGGATTTGGTTTTTTTTTTTTTTTTTTTGGGGGGGTGTACTAGGACCCTTGTGGACATACTGGAGTGGGAATGAGTTATAAATTCCTCCTTTGTACGTAGAGCATATTTTGGAAGTAATAAACTATTTTACTTTCCTTAAAAAGGGAAGGTGGTATTGAGGCTGAGGTGACCATTGGCGGTGTTGCTATGCCACGGGTTGAGAAGTCTAGGTATCTGGGCTCGATTATTCAAGAAAAAGGAGAATGAGTTATAAATTCCTACTTTGTACTTGGAGCATATTTTGGAAGTAATAAACTATTTTACTTTCCCTTAAAAGAGAAGGTAGTATTGAAGATGAGGTGAGCATTGGCGGTGTCACTATACCACAGCTCAAGAAGTTCTAGTATATGGGCTCGATCATTCAAGAAAAAGGAGAATGAGTTATAAATTCCTACTTTATACTTATGTAGCGTTTGGTTGAAAGTAATGCAATCACTATACAATGGAATTAATCATGTAATACAATTGTTTGTGTAATGGAATGGTATAATAATTACATTACAATGTTTGGTTACAAAGTTTTTACGAGTGTAATGGAATGAATTCAAGTATAAACAATACCTAATTTTATACGTGGTATAAAGTACTTCCAATTCAATTCGCATTTTATTTTTGCCTATTTTAATTATTTGTACCTTTATTGATAATTATCATCCAATATCTTATCATCATAATTATGATATTTCACATGAAATTTACTTCATTCTATTTCTTCTAGATTACAATAATGTGATATTGTTCAAGTTTACCAAGTAGAGAGAAGAAGATGATGATGATGATGATGTGAGAGAGAGAGAGAGAGAGAGAGAGATAGAGACATGATGTCTAGAACGTACAAAAATGCAGTTATAATAATACGATCATGGTCTAGATTAAACTTTATTTAATATCCAGAGGGGAGAGAGAGAGGGGTGAGGGGGGTTCAAACCTTTGAAAAAGTGGTGTCAAAGTAATAAGAGAGGGGAAATAGAGGAGAGAAAATGGAGAGAACAGAGAGAAAATTTTCAAATATAATAACTTATAGTTGGGTAGACTTTGATTCAAAAATATACAATAACAATAGTTTAGGAAAAGTCAAGTAATTGTAGTTGCATAGTTTGAGGTAAATGTGATTACAATGCAATCTTGATTATATCCCTTAATGGTAACCAAACATGGTAATGAAATTACTATTACCAGTTTGATTGCATTACCACTTTGATTACACAGAACCAAACACGCCATTAGAGCAAATTTTGGAAGTAATAAACTATTTTACTTTCCTTAAAAAGAGAAGGTAGTGTTGAGGATGAGGTGACCATTGATGTTGTCTCTATACCATAGGTCGAGAAGTTCATAGGTCGAGAAGTTCATATCTCAGGTATCTGGGCTAGATCATTCAAGAAAAAAGGAAAATTGACAAGAACATTAACTAACAAATAAAGGTAGGATGACAAAAATTGAATAATGTCTTAGGGGTGTTGTGCGACAAGAAAATCCCGTTAAGATTAAAGGAAAGGGTTTATCATGTGGTCGTTAGACCGGCACTATTGTATGGGGCGGAGTAGTATCCTATCAAGAAGTGCCAAGTCCAAAGGATGAAGGTTGCGAAAATGAGGATATTTCGTTGGATGTGTGGACATACAAGATTAGATAAGATTAGAAATAAAGTGATTAGGAACAAAGTTGGAGTGACATTCATAGAGAATAAGATAAGAGAGGCTAAACTTAGATGGCTTGGTTATAGAAGGAGGAGCATAGATGCACTAGTGAGGAAGTGTGAGAGGATTATTCTTCCAAAGTGTAGAAGATGCCAAGGTAGACCTAGAAAGAGTTGGAATGAAGTGATTAGACATAATTTGGACTTCATGATTAATGGAGTAAGAGACTCAAGAAAGGAGGCTCTGAAAGTCTAGGATTAACGTTGCAGACCTAAGGTACCACGTCACTTGCTCGTCCCTGGATCCCGAGGGAAAGTGAACAAAGTGAACGGCTGGGCGTGGTTCGAGATGTCTTTACTTATCTTGCGTTTCCAACACTTGTATATGCTAGCAATTTTGCTTGTGGTAGTACTGGTTATTATATATCTTATTGTTATTTGTGGTACGTACCGCACGTATCTCTTTTATGTATTTATTATTAGTGTCTGTTAGGTTTTGCTGTTGGAGCCTCCGTTTTGCATCAAAAGAATTTTCTAAAAAAACTCCAAATGATTGCTCGAATCTTTAATGGGTCTATTGGAATCGTCCTCTTTGTCAGTGGTAATGCCTGCAAAGGTAAGACTACTTACATCTGGATCTCTCCAAACCCCGCGCAAGTAAGACCCAAAATTGGAGGAGTTGTTGCTCTACTTTCCTTTAAAAAAAAAAAAAAAAAACAGAGAGAGAAATGGATACATCTTATCATTTACAAAGAGCAAGGTTCTGCGTTCTGGTAGTGTGTTCCTCGAGCTAATTCTTCATGGATATGGTCGTGAATCTTGGCAGTGAGAGATGCTTTGAAGTGGGTAATAGTGATGAAGTAGAGACATCCCTATTACAACGTAGTTCTGGGGACAAATTTACATGGTGGGAGGTACCTACAAGGCAGCCTGCTATAGTTCAGGGTAGGGCGGTTCTTGCAAGGCATCATTTTATTGCATGGCTCACAATGCACAGGTCTTAACTGAGGATAAAGTCCAAATTCTTGAAAACTCAAAGAACCTTCAGCTGTTACGTCAGCAACTTCAATAAGAACACAGCTAGAAAATTTTCAACTGGGAAGTCTCAAGCACAATCTGGGGAACTACCCTGACCTGGCTTGGAATAAACAAACGAAATGGACTTGAATCATGCAATAAAGTTGATTAAAAAAAACAAACAAAAGGCAGAAACAGTTGCCAAAGAGTTAGAAACTTGGAATGATACGCCATGATGAAGTTCTAGCAGGTTTAAAAGTGTCAGCAGTTTTCTCCTGTGGCCTGGGGATTCCCCACACATTTTTTTAACCTCATCTCTTCCTTCCCTACCAAGTCACCAAGCAACTTGAACAGGACACTTTCAGAATGGATAAAAAGACATTATCTCCAACCCCAAAAGATGTGGCAATCAGGCAATCACAAATTAAATGGCATAACTCACCAGAAACAAGGGGTAATAAGGCTTGCAAAGACTTGCCATTGAACACCCGAACAAAACTGCAAGAAAAACAATCAAAATCAAAATTCTGGGTTTTGCAGCCAACTGATTGTTCCAATTGGAAGTGGCGAGAGAGTGAGAGAGGAGATGAAATACCCAGAAGCGAAATCTGAAATTTGACACACCTGGGCTTCAGGGAAGAGAGACAATAGAAAGTCGTTAACAATTGCGGCAGCTTTACCCAGAATTTGGAGTGAGGCAATACTCCAGTGGGATTTCATGAACGTTAGAATCCATAGAAGCTTGAACGCCAGGGCTTATTCAGACCGTTAAATAACTTTGCGGTCGCCGACAGACTTATGCCCGCATCGGTTTGTGCTTAGAAGTGGCAATGAGG